>CM033643.1:143352479-143535145 GCA_019512145.1 Engystomops pustulosus
ACCTGACCACGGACACGTGGACGAGTGCTGCCGGGCAGGGCCACTATATATGGCTGACGGCACATTGGGTTAACTTGGTGGAGGCTGGAACCGAGTCTGACCCTGGGGCTCGTCATATACTGACGACACCGAGGATTGCGGGGCCTCCCTCGGTCCAGGTCTCTCAGGCCTACTATGCCTCCTCCTCCTCCCACCCCTCCTCCACCTGCTCCTCCGAATTACCATCCGTGGGCATGGCGCCATCAGTCGGTAGCTCTAGGCACAGCAGCAGTGCCGTCACTAAGCAACAGCAGGCGGTGCCCAAACTGCTGAGCCTAGGCGATAAAAGGCATACCGCCCAAGAGCTATTAGAGGGCATCACGGCGCAGACTGATCTGTGGCTGGCACCGCTGAACCTGAAGCCAGGCATGGTTATGTGTGACAACGGCGTAACCTGGTGGCGGCTCTGCAACTTGGCCGACTGACACATGTGCCATGGCTGGCCCATTTGTTAAATCTCATAGTGCAGTGGTTCCTCAAGACATACCCCAATCTGTCGATTTGCTCACGAAGGTGCGCCGCATCTGTGCGCATTTCAGGAAGTCCAGCACAGATTCTGGCCCCCAGGCCCATTTTGGTTGGGGAGGAGCCGAGAGACAGGGGCTTGGACAGGCGAAAGCTCGCCTGGCAGCGGACCACCAGCTCCATCCTAAGATTAGGCAGCCTCAAAGGCATCCTTGCATATTGCCCCTGCTGTTTCCTGTCCATTTCGCCTCCACGATCCTCCACAGCGTCCACCAATGTCTCCATCCACAACTTTCAACTGTCTATACCCCAGACACTGGAGCGCGAGAGGATATAGAGCACATCATCCCCTTATCACACGAGCTGTGTCAGGCAGAATTTTCAGGTGTTTCACCAGATATATAATGGAACTCGGTGCATCTGTCGCCGCCGTGCTGGAGGCCTGAAATTTCAATCATAGCAGCGCAATATGGATGCCCCATACTGTCACTCTTAATCATGGAAGTCGTCTCCATGGCTGCCTCCACATGTCGTCCCCTTATCAAACGAGCTGTGTCAGGCTCATTTTTCGGGTGTTTCACCAGATACGTTATGGAACTTGGTCACTATGTCGCCACCATGATGTGTTATCGACTAAATATACCGTCAACCTTTTGTTTACATAGGAAATCATTTCAGCGCTTCTTGCTCACCTCCTTTGGTTCCTCTCTGCCACCCATTGGTTTGAAGCCTGAGTCCATTTGGGGTATGTCGCCATGCCATTTTCTAGCCTGCCGCTGCCTCTGCATGCCGTCTTCTATAGTGTCAGGGTCAATTATTGGATGTTTTAGATGCTATCTAGCCTCATTCGCTCACTCTGTCATGGCCATGCTGTTGCCCATAATTTTGGCATAATGGTGCGATTAAGCAGCCTCAGAGGCATCCATGCATGCTGCCCCTGCTGTGTCCTGTCCATTTCCGTGGTGTTTCCATCATTTTCTGATGTTTCCAGGTGTTTGACCAAGCTGGTCCCCTTGAAAAATGCTCGAGTCTTCCATTGACTTCAATGGGGTTCGTTATTCGAGATGAGCACTCGAGCATCAGGAAAAGTTTGTCTCGAATAACGAGCACCCGAGCATTTTAGTGCTCGCTCATCTCTAGTTACGAGTCAAATATATAGTTGAAAAAGAAAACCTAATAGACATGATCTTTCCCTTTGTTCAAGACATTTTTTGGAGTGGAACAAAAAGTGAAATCTTAGTTTCCTTACTATAAATCTGTAAATAAACAGTTACTGTACATGCATTTAGAGTTCTAAGAGCTAAATGATTGGGTACAAGCTCAGGAACAGTCTTTAAATGAGGTACTCAAAGTACAGGTTCGAGGTTCCGGATGAGGCAGGACACAAGGTTTGTAGGTGCCGGATCAGGTTGGGTTTCCATTTTATTGATCAGATGGGGGTCAGCAGAATCCAAGGTTGCGGTAAGCTGCCGGGTTTCGGACCGCGACTACAGGATCCCGAGTCCGACGTTGCAATTAACACTCGGATCAGGTTAGATCAATACGGGCTCACGCTAGTTCGTCTAGCTAAAACGTGTGACTATGGTACAATAGTTTTCAGATAAAGCTGTGGTAACACGAGTAAGAAATTGAGGTAACAAAAAAAAACAGCCAGAGTACCAATCAGGTCCCAGAAAACCCAATAACCAGCCTAAGTTGAGCCTACACTCCAAATATACTGGTAGGTGTAGTAATGTGGGTCCCATTGGGACATGACTGATTTGGCAAGCTCGTGTGTAGCGATGCGTAATCTGGTCGCTATATAAATAAAGGATTATTGATTATTTAAATGCCCCTGGCCTGCTGACCCCAACAGCTGACTGGCTTGTCTCTGCATGCTCACCCCAACTGGTACTAACACCGACTGCAGATGGAAACACCCAACTTTCAATGATCAGATACTGCAAGGTAACTGTAATGACTCCCAGCAAGGCAAACCTGGGTTGCTCACAGCTCTGAAATCGCAGCCAGACATTGAAAGGTTCATGAGCAGTAATACAATGGATATTGTAGACTGGGGCAATTATCAAGCAGTCTGAAAGTCAGAATATTGCCAATTGCCCCATGGCACCCAATCACAGCTCCCTTTAAAATATTCATGAGCCGCTGGTGAAGAAAGCAGCTGTGATGGTTGCCATGGGCATGGAAATATTCTGACTTTAGACTGCTTGATATATCGCCCCATTGTTTACTTATATATCGCATAAATATTTCATATGGATGGATCGTTTTAATGCTATAGCGAAATTTAGGCCTCAAATTTTCTGTGGAAACAGAGGGTACCTGCTATATTTTCTGGTGAGCATTACATAATACCACATCAGCTCGATTGAATGATATAACAATTGAAATAAGAAGAAGAATTTCATTTCATGACCATATTAACGGGCGGCTCTTCTTAATGGGTTGGGGGTCGTATAAACAATGGCACAAGCTCACTATTTCCCTCAACGGAGCTCTTGCGTAAAAATTTCATATGACAATGAAAGAAAGGCACCAGAGGTGTATGTTTATTTTGGAGTGCATCTGGAAGAGTATTTTCGAGAGAGCTTTGATAATAGCCTTCCTATCAGAGCCATTAATTTCTATAGTTCGTGGTTTATGACAACATGGTAATCTGGCACGATGGTCCCAAGAATGAATAATGAATGATGTAACACAATGAGCCAGTTTGGCCCATTTATACTGTCCTATCACAAATGTTATTGAGATAATTGTCTAGTGTTATGTAAAAAGAAATATTGATAATTTAATAATATCCTCAATTTGTCTTTATATATCTATATACTTATTATATATTAATATATATATATCGATCTATAAACATTTTTCTATTATGCAAGAACATATTATGGCAGCATAATTATAAATTTAAGGACTAAAAACAAGAGACCTACGGCACTTTCTTGAGTTGCTCAGCGCTGTCATTGCTCTATCAATAATGTATACTATTATTACACTTATTTTAATTATCATCAGTTGTTGGTCTGTGCATTTAAAATCGAAGCTTTGTCGAGTGTAATTAAAAATGATAACATTCAATGGATACCAATAATACTATAAATTTGTTATGTATACAGTTTCTTACATCAATAGGCAAATACAATATAATGCGACATGATTTAAATCAGTGATTTATTTATGATTCTTGCTCAGGCTTGTCATTAGCATCAATAATAATAGATATGATAGCAAGTCACATTTCTGGTCCACCACCTTGTGCTTATATACTCTGTGGCTGACGTATCACTAGCTAGACTACGGACTATGTTAGTTCCTAAACCTCAGTTTGATTATGTTTAGACGTCTTATGATTTTTACAGAATATTCATAAAGTGAATTTAATATTCACAGATCACTTCTGGAGCTGGACAACCGTTCTTTTTTTCGGCTGAATATGGGTCCCCGCACAGACGTCCGAGCCAACGGCTTACCCCTTAACGACTTGGCCTTTTTAGTTTTTCACGCAAGTTTTTTTCACTCACCAAGTTAAATTCTATAATACTTTTTTATTTTTCCACCTAAAGAGTGTGGTTATGGTTATTTTCGCGTAACAAATTGCAATCTGCGGGACGGTATTAATATTCTATGTGCTGTACTGGAGAGCGGGAAAAAACTGCCATGCAGTGACAAGGTGAAAAACCACAGTTGTGACGTTTTCTTGTGGGCTTGGAAATTGTTACAGTTTCACTCTGCGTCCAAATGACAGGTCTACTTGTATTCTTTGGTCTGTACGATCACGTGGTACCAAATTTGTATAGGTTTTATAAGTGTTCCATACATTAAAACAATTAAACCTCCTGTACAATATTTTTTTTGTTAGTGTGCCTCTTCTGGGGCCAATAACTTGTCCATACTGTTGGCTGTACGGGCTGTGGAAGGTGTCATTTGTGACGAATTTGTGATGCCTGGCATTACTATACTATTGTGGGACTGCGACCTTTTGGTCACTTTGGATTAAGGTTTTTATATGTCAAAGGGCAAAAAACTGCCATGTTGACTTGGAACGCAATTTTCCGTTACGGGGTTAAAACATAGTGAAAAAAATTGATCAATTTTGTTTGTGAGTAGAGCGGGAATGTTGGAGCCGGCGATACCTAATGTGTGTTTGGATTTGGTTCGGGTGTGATATGTCTGGGATATCAGGGGGAAAGGGGGGGGATTTGAAGTTTAGGTTTGGTTTTATTATAAGGGTTGGGTTTTTAAACTTTGTTTATTGTCTTTTGGACTATTTGTTCAGACTGCCGAGGGTCGCTCTCACCCTAGGAGTCTGATCGATGCCATCATATACTGCCATACGTACGTATGGCAGTATAGTGGAGTTTACTCCCATGGCGTACAATGTGCGCATTAGACCACATGTAATGCAGGGTTTGAAAAGAAGAAAGCCTCGGGATATCGCACACCGAGGTACCAGGCGAACGGATCCGCACTTCCCCGTTGACGTCATCGGGGAGCGCGATCCACAAACAAGAGTGCGGCGCCCATGCGGCGCCACTCTTTAAGCCGCGCAGCTGCCGGCCGGCGATCACGGAGAAACCGGCATGGTGCTAGCCCGATCGCGGGTGTACGGTAAGCCTTGCTGCAATATGCAGAAGACTTACGGCGATGGAGAGTGCTCGGCTCGACGCCCTCCATAGCACCGGGACCCCCGGACGCGTCGCCGTACTAGTACGGCGCGCGTCGGGAAGGGGTTTTAAAGCACAGCGGCCATCTAAAGGGGTGAGCTGAAGAATTATTTCTTTTTGTAAGTATATAGATATATAATCACTTATTTTTATTACACGTTTGGGGCCTGTGGATTTTAATATGCATTTTCGCTCAGTTTCGTCCCATAGGTGGCTAAAAAATATATTTCTCGATCAGTGTGTGTTGCCACCCCTCTCCCCCCCCCCCTCCCCCCCCCCCCCCCCCCCCCCCCCCCCCCCCTCCCCCCCCTCTATGGCAAGAAAACCTATTCTGTGTGTTGGCTGTGATACAGTGTGCCACCTAATCAATTTGGCTAATACCAGGGGTTATCCAACTGTCCCAATTAGCTGTTCCCCTTTCCCCCCTATCTATGGGTCTGTACTTTACTACAAAGGACACCAGGCTGGTCCTTTAGGAAGAGTCCCAGGGTCAGCTGACAAGTAGTCCCAGTGGGCGAGAGACCATGGGTCAAATCAACAACCAGTTGGCGTAACTAGGAGAGGTAATTTCTGTATGGGCCCTGCCTTCCACTTAAAATACTATTACATATCCACTAACAATAAACACATTTATGTACTGATACACACCTACCGTTCTACACTTATACCCACAGTTCACAACTTTGACGCATGTAGCAACCATATATAGTTATTACAATGGGCAGGCATTAATTAGGTCCCGTCCGTTGATGATGCCGCCGATCCGGATGTCTGAATGGAGATTCGGGTGTGCCCCGATTCATAAGATCGTCGTCCAATTTCCGGCATGTGTCGGTCCCGCTGAAGTCCGCGCGTAGTTCCACCATCTTCTTCCCGTGACATGTGAGTGCTGATCTTGCAGCATTATGTTCTTTTAAATCTGCGGTTGCCCAAATCTAGCGGTTTCAACGTACACGCCCCCCGATGGGTGTCGTCTGGAAGCCAGCGCCGAGCGACACAATCCAATCGCATGTGCCAAAAAATATGGAGCAATTCAGAGCAAATCTGAAAAAAATGCGCATTGCATACAGTGTAAAACAGCAGGGGCCAGATTTACTTACTTCGGTCCTGTCGTGAATCCAGCGGCGCGTTCCGCTGTGGAGATTGGGTCTTCGGCGATTCACTAGGAGTGCGTCCCGATGTCCACCAGGTTCGCTCTGCACGAAGTCTTTGAGTTCACTGGAATTCCACCAAGCTATTGTTGGGTGCAGGTAAGCGCGTGTCAACGAAACTTTTAAAAAAAACAAAAAAATAAATACGGCGGGTTTTTCCCGAATCCGTCGTTTTTGTATGGTCCGCCCCCCGATTTCCGTTCGTGCATGCCGCGCTGTTGCGCCACACCGATCGTGTGTGCAACATCCCAGGGCATCAGGGAAAATCGCGCCAAAACGGTAATGTTAGGTTAACCGACGAAGAACGCGAGTTGTGGCCCTTATAAACTGATCCCCATTATATACACACATTCTGTATAGCACATATAGGCCATAAACAACATATCATGCCCCCCCAGCATAAACAGCAATAACAGACATACATAGTGCTATAACATATACACAAAATAAATATAGTATATACACAAGATACAATCCATATGCATATAGTATATACACACCAATCATCATATACATCACACTTCGATGGGCATAGAGGTACATTAATGAGCAAAGACAAGAACTAGTTTGATGTACCAATTGACTGCATGAAAACCAGAGAGTTATAATTTAAATATACAGTTCACAAGTCTGGGTCTGTTATATTATTAGTATTATCATTTGGTCCTGGTATCAGTGATGAGGCAGGACACAAGGTTTGTAGGTGCCGGATCAGGTTGGGTTTCCATTTTCTTGATCAGATTGCGGTTCAGTCAGAATACAAGGTTGAGGTACAAATTCAGGGTTTCCCGACACGACAGAATACAGGATCCCAGGTCAGACAGGTTGCAGGATTCCAGATCAGCGTTCTGGATCAGGTTAGATCAAATACGGGCTCAGAGTTTCAGGTCTAGCTAAAAGACGGTAGTACTACTGTACAGAAGTTTCAGATAAAGCTGAGGTACACAGAGTAAGAATTGGGTAACAAGAAAACAGGCCAGAGTACCACAGGTCCCAGAAGAAACAATAACCAGCCCTAAGTGAGCCCTGGGAGTTCCAGGTCCTCCGGTTTCCTCCTACACTCCAAAATATACTGGTAGGTTGATTAGAATGTGGGTCCCATTGGGGACATGGACTGATTTGGCAAGCTCTGTGTAGCGCTGCGTAATCTGTGTACGCTATATAAATAAAGGAATTATTATTATTTTTAACTAGTCCCTGGCTGCTGACCCCAACAGCTGACTGGCTTGTCTCTGCATTGCACTAACACCGAGCTGCAGATGGAAACACCCAACTTTCCAGTGATCAGATACTGCAAGTTAACTGTCAATGAACTCCCAGCAAGGCAAACCTGGGTGTGGCTCACAAGCTCTGAACTCAGCAGCCAGAGACTATTGAAAGGATTCTGACAGGTAATCACAATGGATTATTTAGACATTGTTACTTAATAATACGCATAAATAGGTAAGGTTCTTTCATATAGATGGATCTTTTTATATGTATAATGAAACTTATGCCTCAAACTTTTCTTGTGGAAACAGAGGGTACCCTGCTATATTTTCTGGTGAGATTACATATACCACCATTCAGCTCTGATTGAATGATAACAATTGAAGATAATAGAAGGAATATTACATTTCATGACCATATTAACGGGCGGCTCTCTTAATGGGTTGGGGGTCGATAACAATGGCACAAGCTCACTATTTCCCAAACGGCAGCTGCTTGTAAAAATATCAGATGATCAATGAAAAGAAAGGCACCAGATGTTGTTTATTTCTTTGGAGTTGATCTGAAGAGTATTTTCAGGAGAGCTTTGTTAATAGGCCTTCCCTATCAGAGCCATTAACTTTTCTATAGTTCTGGTTATATTTAAACATGGTATCTGGCAGCTGGTCCAAAGTGAATGAATAAATGAATAGTGACCACAATGAGCAGTGTAATGGCCCATTTATACTGTCCTATCACAAATGGTTATTGAGATAATTGTCCAGTGTAATTAAAAGATAACGTTATTTGATAAATTAATAAATAATACTAATTTGTATTATATATATATATAATAATTTTTTCATTATGCAAGTAACATTATTAATGGCAGCATAATTTATAAATTTAAGGACTAAAAATACAAGACACCTACGGCACTTTACATTTATGAATATGCTCAGGCTTGTCATTGTTATCAATAATGTATATATTATTACACTTATTTTAATTATCATCAGTTTTTGTCTTGTGCATTTAAAATCTGAAGCTTCTGTCGAGTGTAATTAAAAATATAACATTCAATGATAAAAATAATACCTAATAATTTGTATGTATACAGTTTCTTAATCAATATGCAAATAACAATATTAATGGCGACATGATTTATAATTGATTTATTTATGATTTCTGCTCAGGCTTGTCATTAGCATCAATAATATATAGATATGATGCAACGTCACATTTCTGGTCCACCCACCTTTTGCTTAAATACTCTGTGCTTGAACGTATCACTAGGCTACGACTAAGGACTGATGTTAGTCCGAAACGCGTCAGTTTGATTATGTTTTAGACGTCTTTATGATTTTAAAGAATATTCAATAAAAGTGGAATTTTAATTACTTCACAAGCCACTCTCATTGCCTGGATGCTGGACAACCCGTTTTTCTTTCTCTGAAGTTATTGCTGGTCCCCGCACAGCACGTCCGAGCAACGGCCTTAAAGCACAGCGGACATCTTAAAGCTGAGCTGAAGAATTATTTTCTCTTTTGTAATATATAGATATATATTACACTTATTTTTATTATCAACGTTTGGGGCCTGTGGATTTTTAATATGCAGCTTCTTAGCTCAGTTTCGTCCCATAAGTGGCAATAAAAATATTATTTTCTCAGTCAGTTGTTTTGCCCACTCTATGGCCAAGAAAACTATTCTGTGTGGTTGGCTGTGGATACAGTGTGCCACCTAATTAATTTGGCTAATACCGAGGGTGTTATCCAACTGTCCCAATTAGCTTTCCCCCTTTCACCCCTATATATTGGTCTGTACTTTACTACAAAAAGGACACCAGGCTGGTACCTTTAGGAAGAGTCCCAGGGTAGGTGACAAGTAGTCCCAGTGGGTGAGAGAACACTGGTACAAATCAACAAACCAGTGGCGTAACTAGGAGAGGTAGATTTCTGTATGGGGCTCTCCTTCCCCTTAAAATAATATATACATATCACACTAAAATAAACACACATTTATGTACTAATACACACATAAAGTTCTACACTTATACACACATTAATACACTCTTACGCATGTACACACATATATATTTATTTATACAATGGGGCACATTTACTTACCCGTCCCGTTGATGCCGCCGATCCGGAATGTCTGATGAGGA
Organism: Engystomops pustulosus; assembly: GCA_019512145.1. NCBI lineage: Eukaryota > Metazoa > Chordata > Amphibia > Anura > Leptodactylidae > Engystomops > Engystomops pustulosus. Next base: position 143,362,160 of record CM033643.1, read on the forward strand.
TTCGGGTCTGCCGCGATTCACTAAGATCGTTCGTCCAATTTCCGGCATGTGTCGCTTCCCCCGCTGAAGTCCGCCGGAGTTCACCATCTTCTTCCCGGTGCATGTGAGTGCTGATCTTGCAGCATTATTGTCTTTTTAAATTCTGCGGTTTGCCCGAATCAGTCGGGTTGTCCAACGTACACGCCCCCTCCGATGGGTGTCGCATGGAAGCCAGCGCCGATGCGACACAATCCAATCGCATGTGCCAAAAATATGGAGCAATTCAGAGCAAATCTGAAAAAAAATTGGCATGCACGTACAGTGTAAACACATTTACTTACTCGGTCCTGTCGTGATCCAACGGCGCGTTCTCTGTGGAGGATTTGGGTCTTCCGGCGATTCACTAAGGTAGTGCGCCCGATGTCCACCAGGTGTCGCTGCTGCACTGAAGTCCTTGGAGTTCACTGGAATTCACCAAGCTATTGTGGGTGCAGGTAAGCGCGTGTCAAGCGACACTTTTTAAAAAAAAATAAATACGGCGGTTTTTCCGAATCCGTCGGGTTTTCTTATGGCCCTGCCCCCCGATTTCCGTTGCGTGCATGCCGGCGCTGTTGCGCCACAATCCGATCGTGTGTGCCAAAATCCCAGGGCAATTCAGGGAAAATCAGCGCAAAACGGTAATGTTAGGGTAACCGACGGAAGAACGCGATTCGGGCCCTTAGTAAATGATCCCCATTATATACACACATTCTGTATAGCACATATAGACACATAAACACATCATGCCCCCCGCCAGCATAAACAGCATATACAGACATACATACAGTATATACACATCATACACAAATACATATATGGTATATACACAAGATACATCATATGCATATAGTATATACACACCATACATCATATACACACACTTAAGATGGGTCATAGAGTGTACATTAATGAGCAAAAAGAGAACTTATTTGATCTTACCAATTGACTGCAATGAAACAGAGAGTAATAATTTAAATACTACATTTCACTAAGTCTGGGGGTCTGTATTATTATTATAAGTATTATCATCTGGTCTGGCATCAGTGTTAATTTTTATTTGCAGGTGTCATTATTTTTATTGCCTAACATTTGGAGTAATTTTTTGGCTGCACTGCAGTATTTGGTTGATCCTGCTGGGGAGTTCTACAGGACCATTTTGTGCTATACTGCATAATTTATCATGGTGGTATTTGGTGTTTCTATAGTGGCAGTTGCTAGTTGCTAGTGTGGGCCCTTGAATTTAAACAGTTTGTTAATCCCTCAGATTAAAAAAAGTCCTGGGGGACTTACTCATAGATGCTGGCGACTTTTAAAATTATGCTAATTAACCAGAAGGGCTCTGGTGGTCATTATAGAGCCCCTTCATACTGAATCTTCCCAGTCTGTTACACTGTGCAAGGAGCCCCTCCCCCCTCCCACTTTGTTTACTAAAAAAACTTCCTCTACTGCCCTAATATTGCAACATGCAGAAGGTTGGTGCAGTGCTAAGGGAGCAGAAGGATGAGTGAGACAGTATAATAGTCTTTGAATCTTCAGTATGAAGAAGCTCTGGTAACATCCCCAGGAGCCTTTCAGGCTCATGAGCCTAATGTTACCAGCTTACCGAAACATTACTATGTCATATGTCGGCTGTGGGTGTTTGAAGGTAGGTGTTTGCTTCATATTGCAGCAAGCACCTATTGATAAAACTGGTGATTGGTGCTAGCACCATTTACGAGTGTCAACCCTTCTATCGCCACCAGCAAAACTGCTGTAGGTAGTAAAATACCAGTGGCGAATGGGCACCACCATATTGGCTTACATCGTTGCTCCCAGTGAGGTCATCGGGGAGCAATGATCTGTCTCCTGGAGGCTGTATGTTTCCTGGCCATTTGTTACAATGTGGCAGTGGTACATTGTAATAAATGATCAGTAAAATTCCCATATGCTTCCATACAGTAGTATGACAGTATATGGCAGGATCGGACAACCGAGTTCAAGTTTCCTAGTAAAAATATTTAAAAAATGAAATAAAATAAATAGAAACAAAAAATTCAAACCACCCTCCTTTCCATAGAACTGATATAAAAATAAATAAACAGTAAAAATTATAAACATGTTGGATATCGATGCATCCCAAAATGTCCTATCTATCAAAATATAATAACAGTTATTCACTGTGTGTAACCCCGTAACGGGGTTTTGCCATTTTGCAATGTATAAAGAATTTAATAAAAAGTGATCAAAAGGCTGTACAGTCCTCAAACTGGTAGCAATGAAAACATCATCTCATCTAAAATCATTCATACCGCTCGTACAACCAAATAGGGGGGGGGGGGGGGGGAAAAATGTATTCACAAAATAAAGATTTTGTTTTTCCGACCGAAGATCTGTCATTTGTAAATGTTTAGAAACTATTGAAACCTATACATTTAGTATCCCATGATCGTTATTGACCCACAAAGAAAGAGGGAGACTTCATTCGGGGCACAGTGAAGTCATAAAAAAACATCCAAATGGCGCAAATTTCACTCTTGGATTTTTATCCCACTTCCCAGTACATGGCATGAAAAATAAATACTGAGTGAAATTTGTTTCGCAGAAAACACGCCTCATACAGCTATTTCCATGGAAAAATAAAAAGTTATAGTTTTTTGAATGGGGGAGTGAAAAATGCAAAAGGCCTGAACATTAGGGTAGTGCCTTTTTTATTATTCACTTTTATGAATGACTGGGATGTGATCTATTATTTTTATTTTGCCCATAACTGAGCACATTGAAGAAATTCTACAAAATCTATCCCATGGACAAGGCCCCATATACAGAGTCTGAATAATGAATTATGTTTTTGATTGTTTAGGATCAGCTAATCGTGATATAATGAATAGAAACAATACCAATCCATGTAGTAGACACTACAGGCAGCATTAGCATTTCTCTTTTAACCTTTGCATTAGTTTTAGTTTTTGCAAATAATGACCTATTACCTGGGAGTCAAATGTGTTTTTAATCATCTCTTCCTTTATAAATAATTAACCTGCTTACATTCCAGTCTTGCTCTAAAACAGTTTTCAATTCAGTTCAAAATGTCCTACTATACCCTTTAAAAGTTGGCAGCTACAGACTGTTGTCAAGAATTTCGGGTTTCTTCTCTCATTGTTATCTACACTGCCTGCCTTCAGAGAAAATAACTGTTTTTTTATATGAAAGTCAAGACACTGTAGATGTGAATGGGAGTTGCTATATTAATTATAAGAAAAGGTTTACTTCTTTTTTGTTCCAAGAATAACACTATCAAAACATTCATAAAGTTCATATTTATGACAGTATTCTACAAAACAAAAAAACCCATTTTTATGGCCATCTAGGGAAATGTTGTATGACTGTGGAAATTGTGGATGGAACAATTATCTATATAAAACATAGATGTTTGTGTCTGCTCATCAAGAGAAGCTATGAGTTGTATGCCATCACTCACATGCCGGAGTGTTAGCGCCAATTTATATTCCATCAATAGGACACATTTATCAAAAGTAGTGCCAATTGTAATGGGGCTCATTTACTTACCCCCGTCCGGATGAGTTCACCGAAAGTGCATTTCCGAGGATTATGCACTGTTATTCACTAAGATCGTGCACCCCCGTATCCTACATGTGTCGCTTCCCCCACTCATGTGTGCTGGATTCACCTTGTTCTTCGTGGGTGGCCATGTTATGCTTGATCTTGCGACACAATTTGAAAGTTAAACTCCCCCGCTCAGTTCTAATCCATTGGAATCGTCCGACATCCCGCTCTCCTCCCCGATTTCTGTGGAGTGTGCAAAATGTGGCAAGATAATCCAAAACTGGTGCACGGTCTTCATTAATCTGGCGCCCCCTACTTGCTCTGGAACCATTTTTTTTGTGCAACCTTAACATAAAGCATGCAACAATTCCTGTCAAGTCTTGGTAATAAAATGTGTGCACGGTCCGACTCTGCCCAGAACGCCCCATTGGCACTGAATTTTCTGGTGCATCAGACAAAGTGCCGCCGCGATAAAATACCAACTGCAGAGAAACTATATAAATACCAACCAATTTTTGCACATTCTTTCAGGCAAATCACAATTCGTTCGTCTGGAAACCTCTGTAATAAATGTCCATGCCAATGTTCTTTAGACAGTACAAAGTGACAAAATAGTTGCCAAGCACCAATTTTTAATGGCTTTTGTTTTTATATGGCTTACACTTTGTAATCCAATTGAAATATGATCGTTTTTTTTTTGGTCAGTAGGACCACAGACATTTTGTGTTTTGACATCTTTTTTAGAAAATCTTTTTAAAAAAACCTACATTGATATAGAGAGCTCTGTTAGGCATCATTTTTAGTATGAAAAGGCTTCATTTTCATTGATACCACTTTGGGAAATATAAGACCTTTTGATCTTTATTATTCAAGACCCCAAGTCTAATCTCACGAAGGTGAGTCATGTTTATTTTATTACACATTCACAAAATACATGGATTCTGTTCTTGAAGCTTTGGTAGTTTGTCAATTTGGCATTATTAGTTCCTTCACTTTGCTTTTGTACAAGTCCCTTCAAGATGTCCTCCACTCCCCACAAACCGGTAAGCATTGAGATGTGTTATGACTGATATAACTATCAGAATGTGCCAACAGGGCTTTTGAAAGTGGTTGAGAGTACTGTGGTACTTTAATGGCAGCTCTGTTGTTGCCATCTAGACATGTATGGGAAGGTGGGATATGAGCATCTCATTGTATGTTGCTTGGTACCCAGCTTTTCCAGACCCCTGATGGTACAAATTTTAGTGCCTAATGGGTGCCTAAATGTGGCCCATAGTGCCGAAATTACAATTATTAATTAATTAAGTAAGTAATTTATTATGAAATTTGGGACCTATGTGTTAAAGGAAACCTGATCAATGGGTGTGTATTGGAGATGTGTCCTTCACAATGCGGGTAATGGATTAATTCCAGTTGTTAGCTTTCTTCCAAGTGCTTGGGTGTGCTGGTGAGGACCAACGTTTTGCTTCTTCCTGACGTGAGCAGTAGGACTAAAAGCCGTTACTATGATAGCTTGAAATTAATTTGTATATTAGTGCAACCTTTGAATGTAGCCTATTTGTAAATGTAAGTAAAGGTACGCTTTGGTGTTTTAAAGTAAAGGTTATGTCTAGTATTTTATCACTTATATTCCTAGTAAAGTAAGTGTATATGATTGGCTTGTTTTTATGTTGTTTTTTTGGTGCACTCAGCAGTACAACAGGAGCTCCGGTGTATACGCTGAATGTTCCATAGTTTTATTTACTGGCAGAAAGAGATTTCCTTATTGCCTCTGTTCAGTATATATAGCTCCATCAGGAACAAGGATGGAATAAGTGTAGTAGAAACTGCAACTCTTTCATTCTGCTGGGAAAAGATATGTTCAGAGGAGGCCATAATAGCCCTAGGTTCGGATACCATTGTATGTCCATCACCATCTTTCAGCTAAGCCCCAATGATGTAAATGTCTAATATGGTCTAAATATGTCTAAATATGGAGACAACTTGAACATGATCAGCAAATCACTGCCTGCTTCTGATGTTTGTCACATGGATAACAAGCCCTGTAAACATCACACCTGCAATGCAAATATACATTTCTGCCTTTTCTAAGCATTTGCAGTACACTATAATTGTGTGTTATAACTTACCCTGCACCTTGACAGAATCCTATGTGTAGTCCCAGGGGTTGGACTTTGGTTTGGATGCATTTCAAAAAACTGTGACTTTGTCTGTGCGGCAGACTGCTCAGCTCTCCAGCCCCCACCTTTATGCTCTGTACACAGACACGTCCAATGTTGTTTTTGAAATGCATCCAAACCAAAGTCCAACCCCTGGACTACACAGAGAAGTCGCAGGTGCAGGGTAGTTATAACACACAATTATATTGTAATGCAAATAATTAGAAAAGGCTGAAAGACTTATTTGCACTACAGGTGTGATGGGCTTCTACAACCTGTCTACAACAGGTTCTCTTTAACCTTTTCTTGTTCTTATAGGCTCATTGGGACCCAATTCTGCTCTTTAGAATGTTAGAGGGAAACACACTCTACTAGCCTTATAACCATTGTCATTATATTATTTTAGAGACACACTAATGGACCATTGCACAGCTACTGACATTTACGGAAAAATATACAATAATGTGGAAGTTTGGTTGATGTTTTGTCATTGTTTATGTAACCTTTACCTCCCACCCCCCAAATCCCCTCCTCACTTCCCCTATTTCTCCCATGATTTTTCCCACAAAGTACTTTCTAGGTCACAATATCACATACTACTGTGTATCAAGGCCAGTCTTTTTGGATATCATATAGACTTGCCTTGTGAATGGTGATATATATTCCCCACCTTTGCATGAAGTCAAGCCAATGCTGTTGTATAACGTGTATATATTTATATTAAAAAAACTTAGAGCCAAACTAAAGGGGTAGAAATAACTAGGTTTCTGATACATTTACTGATAATACTCAAGGAGTTGGGCTTCCTACCAGGCATGCAAATATGTTCTGCAATGTCGGTAACCTCTCCAACAAAGGTCAGAAGAAGTTCTCAAGAAAACATTTCTTGAGTTGTTTTACATTGCTAAATATTAACCATTCTCTCCATTATCTATACATTTCTGGAATACTTGTTCTACTTTTTCTAAATCAGCTCTCGTTCGTCTTGCTTTTGGAAGCCTTACAATTTTGTTTCGGTACACTTAAATGCACTCTACAACAGCTAAAGACTGTCCTTATATTCTTGTATAATTTCCTGGCAGGTGAATCTAACTGCAGGTACTCTACTGTTACTTTTTGATTCTTGCAGGTATTTTATAATGCAGACCAACTTATTTTATAATGCAGACCAACAGACGTATCCATACGAGGATACGTCTCTGGCTTTTGCAGCCTATGTTGTTCACTCCTTTCATTCTTTATAAATCCCTTATTGGAAAAGCATTAGCAGATTTGGCTTTAGGTTTAGAGATGGGTGAATTTGTTAAAATTCGTTTCGTCCCGATTCGCCAAATTTTTTGAAAAAATTGAATTCGACCCCGAATCGAATCAAAACGAATCACGGTTAAAAACATGCCATTTCCTGGCTGCATAGAGACTGTAGGGTGTTGTAGAAAGTGTTGTGCCATGCTTAAATATGCATATTGAGTGTGGTTTGGTCTTCAAACAATGCTGTGTTTTAGTATGACACGCACATGACAGCCGTAGCTCTTAGAATCTCTTTACTCTTCACTTCCATGTGCACTTACATAGGCCAACTTCCCCAAATAAGTGAAGTGGGAACGCAGCCTGACAAGGTAACGTCTGTGCCAGCTCGAAAGGTGGCATCAGAATCAGCAGCAGCAGGAGCCCGCAGAGTGGCACAACCACATAGTGTGAAGGCGACATCAGAAGCAGCAGCAGGGCAGGAGCGCGCAGAGTGGCACAATCATATAGTGTGAAGGTGACATCAGAAGCAGCAACAGCAGGAGACCACAGAGTGGCACAATGATATAGTATGAAGGCGGCATCAGAAGCAGCAGCAGCAGGAGCCCACAGAGTGGCACAATGATATAGTGTGAAGGTGGCATCAGAAGCAGCAGGAGCCTGCAGAGTGGCACCATGATATAGTGTGGAGGTGGCAGACAATTCCAGTCCCTGGTAAAGATGGTAGGAGGCAGATGGTGCAACTAGCAGCAGATGTGTGGCATCAGGCGGGTGGCAGAATCAGAATAGTAGCTGAGGGAGGTAGTTAGAACCCTGACTCATTTCTCAACGTTTGGAGGAGGCGTCATGTCTGATCTAATCAGATGCATTAGGCATTGGTGAGTTGAAATCCTGGCCGATCCAAGCCTGATTCATCTTGACAAAGTTCAGTCTCTCCACATTACGGGTGGACAAGTGGGTTCTCCTGGGGGTAACGATGGCCCCCGCCGCACTGAACACCCGCTCTGATGCCACAATACTGCCCGGGCAGGACAGCTTCTCTACTGCAAACTCCACAAGTTGTGGCCACGCATCAAGTTTGGCTGCCCAGTAGTCCATGGGATCCTCTACCTCAGGTGGTAAAGTGCTGCCCAAGTAGGCCACCACCTGCTGGTGCAGGGTTTGCTTCATGTCCTGCTGCTGCTGCTGGTGGCGGCTACCCTCCTCACTAGGTGGGTGAGGGAAATTGCTCATTAAGGAATCCAGACTTAAGCGACTGTTGATGGAACTGCTAGTGCTCCTATCCCCCCAGCTCCCCACAGCAGCCGTGGTAGTAGTACGTGAGCAATGACCAGGAATCCCCCGGTCAGACCTGACAGAGGATGGACAATGGCGCACATAGGCAGCGGCCAACTGTGTGCTCAGTATTTCTCTATAGTATGCCAGTTGTTCCTTCCTCTCAGCAGCAGGAAAAAAGTCACCCATTTTGGACCGGTAGCGAGGGTCCAAGAGGGTGGAGAGCCAAAAGTCATCCCTATGCCGGATGTTGACTATTCGGCTGTCACTAGTTACGCAAAGCAGCATGCCGCGGGCCATCTGGGCAAGTGACTCTGAGGGACTTCCGACCTCCATATCCACAGTATACTGCCACGGTGCTTCTGGGTCATCTGCCTCGTCTTCTACCTCCTCCGGATGCTCCTGCTCCTCTTCTCCTGTCACCTGAGTAGAAAAACCACAAATTGCACCAGACTCTGCTTGTGCTCCAATGTCCCTCTCCTCCTCCTCCTCCTCCTCCTCCTCCTCCAATTCAGCCCCCACTGGACTCATGTGGCCATGAGATGTAGCCTCCACTTCTCCAGTGCCCTAACCAGACGGATTTTGCAGCATGAGTTCAAGGACATGAACCAGTGGAATGACGTTATTCATCCCGCAGTCCTGGCGACTGACAAATAACGTGGCCTCTTCAAAAGGCCTGAGCAAACGGCAGGTGTCACACATGAGCTGCCAGTGCCTGACATCAAAGTTACACAGGGGAGTACTACAGTCTGCTTGCATCATCAAAAAATCATTAATGGCTTTTCTCTGTTCATACAGGCGGTCTAACATATGGAGGCTGGAATTCCAACGGGTGGAAACATCCCATATCAGACTATGTTGGGGTAGGCCGTTCTGGCGCTGCAACTCGAGGAGGGTGTGCTTGGCTTTGTAAGAATGGCTGAAGTGCGTGCACAGTGTCCGGGCCATTTTTAGAATGTCTTGCAGATGGGTGTAAGACTTCAGGAACTTGTTGACTACCAGATTGAACATGTGCGCCATGCAGGGCACATGGACCATCCCTCCTCGGTGCAGCGCGGACACCATGTTCCTCCCATTGTCTGTCAGCATGGTTCCGATTTTTAGTTGTCACGGAGAAAGCCACACATTGATTTCTTCTTGCATGACGCGGAGCAGTTCCTCCCCTGTTTGACTTCATTCGCCCAGGCAAACCAGGTGTAGAACTGTGTGACACCGCTGTGCCCTGCACATGTGGTATGATGGAGCAGCACTTGTGGAGACTGAGGTGGTGGTGAAGAAGGAGGAGGAGGAGGCGGACACTGGCGCAGGAGCAGCAGTTTGACAACGTGGAGAAAGCGCCGTCTCTTGTGGAAGTTGTTGGTGCACATTCACCCAGTGGGCCGTAAAGGACATATACTGGCCCTGACCATAATTACAGCTCCACACATCCGCGCTGCCGTGCACCTTGGAAGAAACTGGTAAGCTCAAGGACTGGCCCACCTTCTGTTGTACATATTGGTGAAGGGCTGGCACAGCCTTTTTGGAAAAAAAATTGCGGCTTGGAACTCTCCACCTCGGTTTGGCACAACTTACCTCAGCTTCTGCACCTTAGGATGGCTGGACGCATAGAGTTGTCTTTTTGTAATCGCCTCGCTCAACGACTGCTGGCGCCATGCGTAGCGAGGAGCAGGAGCATCTGGACCTAGATATGATGTCAAAGACAAACAGCTCCCTTCGGCAGAGGTGCTAGTGCCTTGACTTGCTGAAACAGCATGTGTGCCACTAGGTGCTGCTGCTGTTGCTGCGCCTGCAGGATGGACCGCATCTGACACCCATTTCTTGCAGGCCATTGGATTGCTGCATGTGTTGGCGCAGGGCCGTGGTGGCAAGGTTAGCTCCCTGGCCACGCTTCACTTTCTGCCCGCAGATACGACATATACCCACGCTCGGCTCCTCTGGTGTCTTTACAAAAAACTTCCACACCGCTGAGGTTGTAATTTTACCGCCAACACTCTGCACTGAGCGACTACTACCACCGCTGCCTCACTGAGCCCCTGTGCCACTGCTTATTTGGGCCTGCGAATTGCAATTTGTATCCCTTGGACGTTTGGCTCCCGTCCTTGCACTGCTGCCACCCTGCTGACTCACAGCCACAGTAGCAACTTGCTGCCCGCATCGCAAGCTGACACTCTCTTTGCCCGACGATGATGAATCCCCTGCTACACCCGGTTCCCAAGTGTGATCGGCTACATCATCAATTTGCGTTTCCTGGTCACTGCTACTTTCCACACCGGTGTCAGTATGCACAGCCTGCTTACTGCAGGAAGCAGCAGAAGTCTACCCCACATCTTCACTGCAAAAGCAGCTGCTGACTGTCCTCAAACATTTCATCCTCGCTGAATAGTGGCGCTGAGCCCAGACCACCTAGTAGCTCTCTGGCTGTGGGAAAGGAACAGGACAGAGCCTGGCTGAGGACAGGTGAGGGCCGCTGACCTGCTCCTGGGCCATGCCAACTAATTGTTGTATCAGAGGAACCAACGGACTCTTGGCTGGGGTTTTCAGATGTTATATTTGAGGAATTGGATGACCTAGTCAACCATTCAACAACCTTTGGGTTGTTGATCAACACACTGCCACTAGATGACAATGGCAGTTCTGGCCTCACACGCCTGCTGCGACATCCCCTTACTGTGCTGCGACCTCTGCCTGCTCCACCTGCCAACTTTCTGTCGACACTGGCGCAGGAGCAGCAGTTTGACAACGTGGAGAAAGCGCCGTCTCTTGTGGAAGTTGTTGGTGCACATTCACCCAGTGGGCCGTAAAGGACATATACTGGCCCTGACCATAATTACAGCTCCACACATCCGCGCTGCCGTGCACCTTGGAAGAAACTGGTAAGCTCAAGGACTGGCCCACCTTCTGTTGTACATATTGGTGAAGGGCTGGCACAGCCTTTTTGGAAAAAAAATTGCGGCTTGGAACTCTCCACCTCGGTTTGGCACAACTTACCTCAGCTTCTGCACCTTAGGATGGCTGGACGCATAGAGTTGTCTTTTTGTAATCGTCTCGCTCAACGACTGCTGGCGCCATGCGTAGCGAGGAGCAGGAGCATCTGGACCGGGATATGATGTCAAAGACAAACAGCTCCCTTCGGCAGAGGTGCTAGTGCCTTGACTTGCTGAAACAGCATGTCTGCCACTAGGTGCTGCTGCAGTTGCTGCGCCTGCAGGATGGACTGCATCTGACACCCATTTCTCCCAGGCCATTGGATTGCTGCATGTGTTGGCGCAGGGCCGTGGTGGCAAGGTTAGCTCCCTGACCACGCTTCACTTTCTGGCCGCTGATACGACATATACCCACGCTCGGCTCCTCTGGTGTCTTTACAAAAAACTTCCACACCGCTGAGGTTGTAATTTTAACGCCAACACTCTGCACTGAGCGACTACTACCACCGCTGCCTCACTGAGCCCCTGTGCCACTGCTTATTTGGGCCTGCGAATTGCAATTTGTATCCCGCGGACGTTTGGCTCCCGTCCTTGCACTGCTGCCACCCCGCTGACTCACAGCCACAGTAGCGACTTGTTGCCCGCATCGCAAGCTGACACTCTTTTCGCCTGACGATGATGAATCCCCTGCTACACCCGGTTCCGGTTGACATCGTCGTCAATTTGCGTTTCCTGGTCACTGCTACTTTCCTCACCGGTGTCAGTATGCACAGCCTGCTTACTGCAAGAAGCAGCAGAAGTCTGCCCCACATCTTCACTGCAAAGCAGCTGCTGACTGTCCTCAAACATTTCATCCTCGCTGAGTCCAGACCACCTAGTAGCTCTCTGGCTGTGGGAAAGGAACAGGACAGAGCCTGGTTGAGGACAGGTGAGGGCCGCTGACCATGCCAACTAATTGTTGTATCAGAGGAACCCACGGACTCTTGGCTGGGGTTTTCAGATGTTATATTTGAGGAATTGGATGACCTAGTCAACCATTCAACAACCTTTGGGTTGTTGATCAACACACTGCCACTAGATGACAATGGCAGTTCTGGCCTCACACCCCTGCTGCGACATCCTCTTACTGTGCTGCGACCTCTGCCTGCTCCACCTGCCAACTTTCTGTCTGACACGTAAATCTGTCTGTAAACTAGAGCTCCAAAAAGGTATTGCAATGTGCGTTATACAGATACCCCACAACTGACAGTGTAATTTCAGTTAAAATCACTGTATAAACTATGTGGATTTCACACGTAAATCTGGCTGTAAACTAGAGCCCCCAAAAGGTATTGTAATGTGCGTTTTACAGATGCCCCACAACTGACAGTGTAATTTCAGTGAAAATCACAGTATAAACTATGTGGATTTGACACATAAATCTGGCTGTAAACTAGAGCCTCCAAAAGGTATTGCATTGTGCGTTATACAGATACCCCACAACTGACAGTGTAATTTCAGCGAAAATCACTGTATAAACTATGTGGATTTCACACGTAAATATGGCTGTAAACTAGAGCCACAGTAAGCTATGGCAATGTGCGTTATACAGATACCCCACAACTGACAGCTCACTACTGCAGATGCATGAATGTCCAACAGATTTCTTCCTAATCGATTTTGTCACTAAATAGAACTGCTATTTGGGGTATACAGATCCCCCTTAAAGAACAACCAGGGATTGGTCCACCAATCGCTACTGCAGATGCATGAAAGTAAAACAGTTTCTTCCTATTCGATTTTGTCACTAAATAGAACTGCTATTTGGGGCATATAGAACCCCCTTAGAGAACAGCGAGGGATTGCAGCAAGAATCACACAGCACAATAGCAGCAGCTGGACGCTTTAACATGAAGTGTGAAGTGCTGGGTTTTATAGGGCTGTGTGACATCACATAAGACTGCTGATTGGCTTACAGGTCTGCAGATGTCATCAGAGGTGTTCCTTTCTCCTTCCCAGAGTTCTCTGCCTCATGTAACACGTTGTTCTTGCGCCCATTTAGCAGAAACATGAGGGGAAAAAAACAACTTAGTTCCCGCGAATCAGCATAAACTTCGGCTTCGTGGCGAATCAAATTTTTCCTGAAATTCTAACCGAAGTTAGAATCATTAGAATTGATTCGCCCATCTTTATTTAGGTTCTATCTCCATGGCCTGTGGGCTGCATGGGGCCCGTGCTAAATGATCACATTGAAGTTCACATGGATCAATTGCACCAGACCTAGGTAGAGGAGACTAGAGCTGCAAGTACTAACCACTCCCTGGTCCATTTCTGCCACCACTGTTGCTTTGTGCTAAGTTGTGACAACTGCATTATAGGCAACTAATGTCTGCTGTCAGCAAGAATTTAATGCAGAGCGGCTTTGGATGTAACCTCACTATTTCAATGTGTCATGGGCCCTGAGCAGAAGTACATATTATTGACTGGTCTGCGGTCTGTATTCTTATTATCATCCGGTCTGTGTTCTATATTATTATAATTTATCTGCTCTGGGATCTTTATTATTAATAATCACATGTTCTGGGGTCTGTATTATATTTTGTTTGGTCTGGCGTTTTATAATAATTGTTTGCTCTGGAGTCTAACTATAAACACAGTATGACCAATTAAAACTTTTACTAAATATATTTAAAAGATAAAAAATTAAACATAAACATCATCATAAACAGAAATACCCCTAAAAAATATCTAAATATGTAACAGTCTGTGTGTTCAGAAACCACCAGTGCTCAAAATACTTTCCCTGTCCTAAAAGCTGAACCCTCACATCCCCATTATAGCTCCTACCCTTAAAAGGACAGTACCCAGACACTGTCCCTTTAAAGTGGCTTTATATTGGAAAAAATACACGTTTCAGAGAATATGGGTGCACAAGTAGGTTACTACACCATATATATATATATACATATATATATATAGAAAAAATAACTTGGCACTCCTTATAAGTAAAATTGTGGAGAATTCATTTAATCCAGAATAATCAGTAAACCAATCCAACAAAAATTATTATTTTGCAAGTTTTAATCTTATAAATTCTGACCTTCATCTCTCATAAGCGCTCATTTCTCCAGCAGGAACACCCACTTTTCCTCCTTTCCACCTGTGCTCCAGCGATCATAGCACCGCATCTCATCTCCATTTCTACTTATACCTTGCAATCCGTGCCTGATGAAGGTCTGAATTTATAAGACCGAAACTTTGCAAAATAATAATTTTTGTTGGATTGCTATACTGTTTGTTCTGGATTAAATAAATGCTCCTCAATTTTTTACCTATTAGGAGTGCCAAGTTATCTTTTCCCTTTAAAGTGGCTACACTGGCCCTAATAGACCAATCCCCATCTTCCCTACATGTTTTGTCACTAGTGACTCCTCAGGGGAATTTTGGTCTTTAGGTTTCAGCCCCTCTATGCAAAACATCATGCAGAGGGTTGGAGAAAAAATAAAGACGCAGTGCCACTGTGGTCAAAGCAGCTTCAAACAAACCTGTCCCACTTAACATAGAAAGGGGGGCTATCTTCATGGGCTACGAACTATTCTCAATGGAGCACCAGGCTTTTCTTTCAGACCAAATGCTACACAGATGCCTCCAGTCTTTGCCAGTCACTGAGCTTGTTGCCGTCTCCTTCCAAATACAGTTAAAATGAATAGCCCTCATCTACAAAGCTCTTCATAGTGTTGCACCTCCTACCTCTCTTCTCTCATCTCAGTCTATCATCCAACCCGTGCTATTTGAATTGCCAATGATATTAGATTATATCTCATATCTTTATCCATTTAGTTATCTGTTCAGGGGTCTATTTGATGAATGTCTACTCTCTTGTCTGCTTATGTTTCTTATGTTCTGCTATAGCTTCTGAATTATTGTATATCAACAGGTTTGGGGTCTACATTATTATTATTATTATTATTGTTTTCTGATCTGAGGTTAGTATTATTTTTGTCTGTTCTGGAGTCTTTATTATTAATTGCTTGACATTTCTAGAGTAATTTTGGTCTCCACTGGAGCATTTAGTAGATACTGGAGTTGTTTTGAACTTTTGTTTTGAGCTTTCACTCTGGCCAGTACATAGCTATAATGAACTATCAACACATTGTTGTTTTTTGGACTGTGTTAACTTGTGAATGCATACCCAATATGTGTAATATATTTCTGGTAACTAATTTCAAAAGAATTACAGGAATACTAAATACAAAGCATCAACTTCAAAAGAATTGATTTAAGTGATTTTAGTGATTTATTCACCTATGTCATTAGAAGGGAATGTTTTGGCCTGAGGGTATGTTTATTATATTTCACTTTTGTGTGTGAAGGCTTTTATTACAGTTACTTTAATCATCTTGGAAACACAGTTCTGTAAAGTAAAGTGCAACCTCTAAAAAAAACTCACACATATAGAGTCTAATAGTATGACTAACTTAAACAAGCCAGCTGAATAAATTACCATAGATGTTAGTTGCTGACATAACTTAACCCCTGTTTACACCATGATGTTCCCCAATGTCATGGTGCAGCAGTGGGTGCATGAAGAGGGCTCACGGGCTTAAGCATTCTTCATCCACAATTTGCTGCCTAATGCTAAAAACCCCACCCCTTCCCGGTGGCGTTAATCGGGGATGATGCCTTTGTTCGAATCTGGGGGAGTCGTATAAACAGGAATGGGCTGTGACGGAAAATCCCATAGACTGCAATTACAGTGGATTAAAGTATATGCCGGCACGTAAAGAAATTTTTAAAGTAAAAAAAAAAAATATAACCTAAAAAAGCTCAAATCACTCCCCATTTCCTGGAGAGTAGTATTGAAGTATAAAGAATGATCCATCAAACCTCTAGCGATTAAGTTAGCAATAAGGGCATTGGTGCCCCAACGCTTTTTGTATTCGGGGACTGGCTGTTGTACCCAAAAATTTTTTCCAGAGACCAGTACCATGATCCGATAAAAAAAAAATGTAGCATGATGTGGCCAGAAAATACCCACATCTTACTCCACCCATGCAATGTGTCAATTTCCTGTAGTTAGCTCGATCCAAAATGCTCCCCTGTTCTGTAGCCCCGCCAATTATAGTGCCCCTC
Organism: Engystomops pustulosus; assembly: GCA_019512145.1. Classification (NCBI taxonomy): domain Eukaryota; kingdom Metazoa; phylum Chordata; class Amphibia; order Anura; family Leptodactylidae; genus Engystomops; species Engystomops pustulosus. Next base: position 143,378,436 of record CM033643.1, read on the forward strand.
CCTTTCTGTACCCCCTTATAGTTCAGCGTTTTATGTTAACCCTTCATTACAGTAGCGCCCCCTTTATAGTGCGCTTTTTTGGAGCCTCTCTAATAGCCTCTGTTCTTTTCTGTAAGCCATCTTAATAGTTACCCTTTATGTAGCCCCTCTGATAATGCTCCTTCTTACGTAGCCCCTTTGTATTCAACGTTTACTTAAGTATAAGTCGTCCCGAAATAAGCTGTCACCTAATTTACGACTCATAAGGCCTTGAGGTGTGAAATGCAGCTGTCTACTCACTAACGACAAGGTCAGCAGCCTCTCTCATTAATAAATGTCCAAAACAGGGTCCCTCAAAATACACACACCCCCAATAGTATATGTCCCTTCCAGCCCCAATACTAATGCACCTTGCACAGCCCCCATAATAAGTCCCCTGTACATGTCCCCAAAACTAGTCCCTGCACAGTTCCAAGACTAATGCCCTGAAGCAAGCCCCATAGTAATGTCCCTGCCACATCCCCCTATGTAATGTTCCATTAAATGCCCCATTGCAGCCCCACGTAATGAGCCACAGTTGCAGGCCCCCCAGTTAATGTCCCAATGCAGCAACCATGATCAGCATAAAAAAAAAATACTGTTACTTACCTTAAGGGTATTCTCGTCTGGGCATTCACATTCAATTCATTAATGTCATATGAAACATTTCTTCAAATAGTTTTAAAAATGTTCCTGTGTAAGATAATTTCTCATAAATGTGCAGTGCATGGCTTATCCTCGGGATTGACCGCCCTCTGCTGGAGGGGATTGCACAAAGAAACAAATTGTTTGTATAATGAAAGTGTGGAGACTGAGTTCGGGAGTTACTGAGGTCCCAAGTCCTCTGGCAATGACTGTTGAATCCAGGTGGTGTCGGCAGGACTCTATAGCGCATGCGTGGCCACTGCGGCCAAAATGTAAGGTGGTGTCGTATTCTAGGAAGATTCTCGTTCTAGGCACACAGCCTGATTGTAGAGGAATTATCTTCACAACGAACATTTTTTGAATACATCCAATTGAGAAATGTTTACATATGGCAAATGAATTATTAAATGTACAATGCTGTATGGGAATACCCTTTAGCGTTTGGAAAAAAAAAACAATGGTGTCCCCATTCTGAAACCTAATCTTTTTTGTGGGACTACTGTAGTTTTCATTGGAAATTTACAACATGTGGTCACCTTTTAATACAATTTTGGGTGGGAGGAATTGCAAAAAAGGTCAATGTGGGCAGTTGCCATATTTTTCCGCTACTGTATTCACCCTCCGGGACAGCACATTTTTTGTTATAGGCAAAGAGAGTTGATTTGAATTAGATTTTTCATTTTTTTCTTAATTCATTAGAATATACTGCAATGCTACATTACTTATCTACTGTGCCGTTTATTTCCTTCCATATGGGAATTGTATTAGATTACTTCTATACGTTACTGAACGTATATTACAGCATGGTACCCCTAAGGGTGTCAAAAAGGATCGATCATTTTTAAGTGTAAGAATTATACATAAAGAATACATATCTTATCTTTATTTAAATAAGACTCGTATCGGAATAGTTTGGAAAGATGAGTAACCCGAACTCAAGATAAGGTGTGAAAAGTAGGAGATGAAGGAAGAGCCAAGGAGCGTGCAAGCGGAGGCTCGAGGGGTTGAAAAGAGGGACGGAGGAAAGCGAATATAAGTACGATCATCGACTTGTAGAGGACTCGTAAACATGCCTCCGAGTGTGATCTCGGACTCACATAGCGGTAGGAAGCCGGAAACGGGTGCCGTTGCTCGGGACGTAAAGAAGCCACTGGAGAAATCAGCTCACGTCGATTTGTTTTTGGGGGTTGTTTATTTTTGGCGGCCAGAAACAGGAGCCCATCACAGCCAGGGGACTACGCACTCACCCAGCATGACGTGAGTACCCTTCACGTCACGATAGCACTGGTTGGGGCCCAGATCAGGTGACACTGGGATGATTACCGCTGTCCGCTGCGTCGATCTTCTTGTGTCTGGATGCCGCTAGGGAGAGAGCTGCTGCTGTGCAGGAAAGCGTGTCTAGGTCTCATTAGTTACGTTAGGTCAGGAAGTATTCTCCAAGAGACCAACAGCCTTCTTAGGCTCCACATACCCGTATACTGTTTTGTTTTTTTATCAGCTGTACCATATGTGAGGAATTGTGAGACAGGGGACTTGCTACCGTGTGTTTATGCTCGTAGTGCCACACATATCCGCCTCAAGACACAAAGTTGGGCAAAATTTATTTAGGGGTTTGATTCAATTAGCCACAGTCTGCCATTTAGCTTTTATTTTATCGTGTATTTTATTTAAGTAACCAGTGTGGCATCTCTCTGGCATATAGTTGTGCTTTCATTACTGGCTAGAGGGAAATAGCCAAGAGCATACCAAAAGGACTTCTTGTCGCTACAGTGAGCGTTCATATAAGATTGATTGCTGGTTGCTGGCGGGGCTGTACTGCTGCAGTGCATCTACTAGCATGGTGAGCAATTTAGTGAGGCTTGCGAACCGGCTGTATGTTTTGCGCCTTACGGAGCCACATATCTATTGCCAAGAGACCGAAGTGTGGAAATTTAGTAGGGGTGGATTTCAATAGGCCAGGATACGCCATTTGTCCTTTTTTATTTTACGATTTATTTGTTTATACTCTGCGTCTCTCATCGTGGCTATAGTCGTGTCTTTCAATCGTTGGCTAGTAAAATACCATCAGTAGAGATCAAGACGAGCTACTAGCCTAAGGTAGCGTTATAATATTTGATTCTGGTTGATCTCTCTGCGTGTGATGTGTACTTGCTGCAGTGCTCCTACTAGCCAATGTGAAGCAATTTGTAGTGAGACTGTGACTGACCGGTGTTTTTGCCTCGTGACGCCATATCCATTGCAAAAAGATGAATCGGGAAACATTTAGTAGGGGGTGGATTCAATTAGGCACAGTCTGGCCATATTTTTCCTTTTTTATTTGTTTATTTGTTCATATTCGGGGTGGGATTCAGGGGGGGGGGGGCGTGGGATAGGGGGGGTGGGGGTGGTGGGGCTGAAGGGGGAGAGGGGGGGCTGGAGGGGGGAATCAGAAGGGAGTGTAGCTTGACGGCGAGTGTCGGTATGGGGGGCTGGTGGGGATGGGGGGGGGGATTGCTGCGGAGGGGGCTATAGGGGGCAAGGTGAGGGGAATGGGAGGGGGACTGGGCGGGGGAGGGGGAGTGGGGGGTGTTTTGACCTTAGTACCTGCTCATTATCAAGCAAATAGACCGATGCTTCAAAAGCTTGGCAGAAAAGTAGTAACGATAGGAGATTCTAAAGGCTTACATCTGCATTTCCTTTTACGTTTTACGTATTTTTGTCTGCTATCTGCGTGCGATCATTGTCACTACATGGCATATTGTAGTGTATCGACCGCTTGTTCTGTGCTAGGGAAACCATAGTCAGCAGTAAAAGTTGAGTTTGTTTAATTATCAAGTGCCATTTCCTTATTACGTTTTGCTCCTGTATTCATCTGGCATTAGTCTATGCAGAAAGCCATAGAGATCTAAGTCTTACCCTAGTACTATAATTGATTTCTGGTTGGATCTGCTGTGGTGTACTTGCTGCGTGATTAACTACCAATGTGTGAGCAGTTTGTAGTAGACGTGCACCGTTGTTTTGCGCTAGTGACGCACCATATCCCAGTTGCGAACAAGCCGAAGTTCGGAGTAAAAATTTAGTAGGGTTGGATTTCAATTTAGGCGCAGTCTGCCATTTTCTTTTTTATTTTACGTTTATTTTGTTTCATAATCTGCGTCATCTCATCTGCATAGTAGTGTGCTTCATACTTGGGTAGAAAAAGCATAGCAATAGGGATAGCATCGTTGTGGTTTAAAAAACTCAAAAACACAAAAAAAACAAAATACACAAAACAAGTTAAAAAAATAAAGTTATAACTCTCATTTTAAAAATGTTTAATCCGACGGGTCTGTAGGGAGTGAGGAAAGCGAGGGCGGGGGGACGTGGGGCGTCCAACTATGTAGGGTCGAGGCCGTGGTTCCTGGCGGGTGTGAGACACCGAGTTATGAGGAGCAGGGTGGAAGCGCCGTCAGACTCGGAGAGCTACACTCCGATAGTTTAGTCTGACGTTCTGGACGCGTGGTAAGATGCTTTGAGGACGCGCAGAACAGTTGCGAACAGGTGATGTCGTGGATGGACAATGCTGTTGGAGCAATTTGTCCACCGTCAGCTTCCACGCAGTCCACCCATGTCACCGAAATCGCCACTCCTCCAGCTCCTGCACTCAGCCTCCCTCACACCGTCTGCCCCTCCCCCAGAAAATGTTGGGCATTTGAACGCATACTACTGAGGAATGTGTTTCGGGACCCTTGCCACCAGCATCCAAACACTTGTCGGTTGCTGACTGAGCAATTTTCCGGATGCCCAGGTTGCCACCAGTCAACAGTCTGGGGTGATGTGCCACCTTCTTGACGTAGTGGGTGTGTAAGAGAGGTGTCGAACGATGATGGAGACACGGTTTCAGGCAGTGGGGAAGTTGTGTAGGGCAGATCCCGAGGGGGGAGCAAACTGAGGGATCGCGGAGGATTGATGGAGGTGGACAGAGCCCAAACTGGGTTGTAGACGGGCGGTGTGAAACAAGTGCTTCTGAGACGGAGGAGAGTCCTCGACCAGAACGGGGTTTGGAGAGGGCAGTGGTGGGGGCAGCAGACGTGAGAGGCAGGGCCAGGAGCGTGGTGACTACAGACGCCAATGTGTTCAACAAACTATGAAGCTCCCGTGGCGAGGGTCTGCTGGGCGTAGGGCTAGATTCTTAAGAAGTCTGGAGGGTTCTTTAAGGAAAACCCGGAGTACCGCCGGATTAGCTGTGTGTGCAACACTTTGCCAAACAGGCTCAGCAGGGTTCCACCACTACTAGCTAGTAACTACCACCATATGCGCAGCATATGAACTGCTAACACTCCACTCGCGTTTTGGCAACAAGCCCGGTTCACCTCCGGCCGTGCACTTCCCACTGCCTTTCCACAGTCCCTGGCTCGATAGTCGCCCACTCCAGCAGGACCCTCAGCCAAAAAACCCCTCGTGTCCTCACGACCTCCACAGCAACCACCAGCGGTCAGCGTCCATAGCCACCAGACGGGCTGGACGGAAACGCAAATATAGTGCAAGCCCACTCGCGCACCCCAGCCGCTTATGTGCTACGATCTCCAAGATTGATTAGCCTGGAGATCTGCCCTAGGCAGGTCTGAGGCAATTGCAGAGACCGAGGCCTTTCGCAACCTCGATGGCGGCGATGCCGCCCCTCAGGTTTCGTCCTCCAGCCAGCCACAACAATTTCGTGCACCGGGTGCCTCCCAGGCCCTGCCATCCAGCACGTGTCACACAAATCATCCGTGCCGACCAACAGCCGTTTCTGACAAGTCACCTGACCACGGACCACGTGGGGACGGAGATGCTGCGCAGGGGCCACGGGCACTATTAGTGCGCGTGAGGCGACTGGGTTAACTGGTGGTGAGGCTGGGAAGCCGTAGTGACCCGGCGAACTGGTCAATACGCGCGCCGCGGAGTTGCGGGGGCCTACCTCGGGTCCCAGTGTTTCAGGCCTACTATGCCTCATCTCCCTCCCCACCCCTCCTCCACCTCTCCTCGCGAACGCTACAGTCGTGGTCACGGCGCTTCGTGCCCAGAATGCTAGTCACTTTAGTCTAGGCACAGGAGCAACGGGCCGTCGCCTAAAGCACGCACGTCGGTGCTCAAACGGCTTAGCCTAGGCGTATAAAGGACACACCGCCCGTAGAGCTATTACCAGGGCAGCACGGGCATACTGATCTTTGGCTGGCAACAGCTGAACTCCTGAAGCCAGGCATGGTTGTGATGGTTGGGAAAACGGCCGAACACTGGGTGGCGCTATCAGCACCCGGCAGAATGACAAGTTGCCATGCCCTGGCCCATGTGTTAAATCTGATAGTTCAGCGTTCCTCAAGACATCCCCAAGCTGTCTGATTTGCTCACGAAGGTGCGCCGCCATGCTGGCTGCATTTCAGAGTCCACACAGCTGCTGCCACGTCTCAGGGCGAGCGCACGCCCCCTCCAACTGCCCTCACGACTGTTGTGGACGTGCCCACAGGTGGAATGCAACATCGGACCGTGTTATTCCAGGATTTACCAGCAGGCTGAGCGATTGGTAGACTGCAGATGTCAAATTCCGCCAGAACTGGTAGTCAGGTCGGTCAGCTTCTCAAGTCTTACAATGAGGAGTGGACGTGGATGTCTGATATCGTCAGTTGCGAGTAACCTTGAGGAGTAACAACAGATGGTCAGTGGCGAGCCGCCAATACATCGCCTCACCATCCCTGCTGGCGGCCGGATTGAAAAGACGTCTCTGATCAGCATGACGTCGGGAAGCTTTGCGCGTCACAAGAGCCGTGGGAAGAAGATTAGCTGTGGTTGATAGGCCAAAGCACCCTCAGGTCTGTTCTCACGCATTCGGAGGAGGTTGAGGTTGGAGGAGGATGAGGAGGAAAGAGGGAGGAAGGATTGGGCGGACACACGGAGTGGACCATTGTTGAGCCTTAACGGTTCAAGCGGTGTAGGGCCAGAGAGGAGAGTTGGATAGGAGTGGAGGACTGAGAAGAATGGACAGTCAGGCCAGTGTGGGAGGGGATAATTCTTAACGCGTTGGTACTGCTGGCTGCATATGCATGATTATCTATGCAGGCCGCCCGTGGCCTCTCGCTTCAAAGTTATTTTTTTATTCCAGCACCGATTACTGGGGGTGTTCATCTCTCCTGGACCCCGGTACAACAAACATCTTACCAGCTCCATCCCTGCAGAGGAAAGGATGGTGAGAATGCATGATTACCACGCGAGGCCCTGGTGCACAAGCGAAACGCTATTTTCCCTTCTGACAGCGCTAGCGCAGAGTGCGTTGATTCAGCGGACAATGCGAGGAGAGTAGGCGAGCAGGAGTCTGTCCAGCAATGGCAAGGGGTACGCTTACACGGCTTTTGCGCAGCCTTTTACAGCCTCGCAAGACGTACCTTCATAGCCAGTTCGGCGAGTAGGGCTGATCTTACAGAAACGATGGTGAGGGAGACGTAGACTCGGCTGACCTACATCGTCCGAGAATGATCGCACAGTCCACAACTACGGTTCAAGCTGACATGTGCATTGAAACTGGGCTGTACGCCTTGGAGGTGTCTGCCTTGCCCTGCTCGCTTAGAGCGATAGTGTCCGAGACGGGTTTTCAGTGGCAGCTGGGTTGCATACATCTACCGAAAGCGTACACGCCTGGTCGACTGACAGACGCTTGACAGGCGACGCTTATAGAGTAATATAAGCCTGGATTTCATAAGTTCCCATCTCCACCGGAGAAGGAGCTCAACCAAATAATTGATACCCTCCTCCTCCTTCCCTTTTCTCCGTCTCTCACCATTTGTACAGTAAAGCAAGAAACTGGCTATTTTTGACAGGCCCACTGACTCTAAGCGTAGTGAACTTTATGCATTAGTTTTTCGGAGGCACACCTACCGTCCTCTGTTTAAACAGTTTCTGTGGTGCACACTTACAGGCCTCATCTATTCAATTTTTCGGGAGGTGCACTACCCGGTCCTTGTTTTAAACAATTTTTGGGATGCCACATACAGGCACTCGCAATCTATTCAATTTTTCTGGAGGGCCACCTAACTGCTCCTCTGGTTTGAAAATTTTTGGACTGCCACATACAGGCAACCAATCTATTCCTTTACTGGAGGGCACCTACCTGTCTTGCGCTTTTGAAAAATTTTTGGGACTGCCCACAACAGGCACTATCCAAAAATTAAATGTCTCCATAGCAGGCTCCACACGTTGTCTCCAATGCTACCTCCAAAAGTCGTCCATATGCCTCCATACATCGTCCCTTATCAAACGAGGGTGTGTGTGTCAGGCAGGAAATTTGGGGTGTTCATGGATTCCCACCAAAGGTTGCTGTAACTGTTGTCGCCCCGTGCTGTTGTTATACACAGTAAATATCTGGCAAAACTTTGCTATCATTTACCAATATTATTTCAGGCTTCTTGCGCATTGTTACATTCCCTCACCCGGCATATCTAAACTTTAAGAACGCTACTACACTTGCTTATACAAAAGGTTTTAGAAGTGCTGTTTGGGGATAGCAAGCTGAACAGGGGGCTTGGATTGGCGAAAGCTCGCCTGGCAGCGGAGCGCTCCAGCTCCATGCGCATCATGCGCATGTTTACATTCCCTCACCCGCCACATCCCAAACTTATAAGAACGCATCTACACTTAACTTGGTGCAGGCTGGGACCGATGAGTCGACCCTGGGGCTGGTCTATACTGCCGACGCAGAGAATTGCGGGGCCTACGCGGTCCAGGTCCTCAAAGGGCCTACATACCTCCTCCCAACCCTCCTCCACTCCTGTCCTTCCGAAGTTACCATCCGTGGCATGGGCGCCATCAGTCGGTATGCTCTAGGCACAGCAGCAGTGCCGTCGCTAAGCGGACAGAGGCGGTGCTCAAACTGCTGAGCCTAGGCAATAAAAGGCACACGCCCAAGAGACTATTACAGGGCATTCCCACATCAAACTTGTTAAATTTCGCCACCCTGCTGTTGTAACCCACAAAATATACTTGCAAACGTTATTCATTTACCGATATTATTCAGCGTTCTTGGCTCTGTTTACAGTCCCTCAACCCGGCAACTCCTAAACTTTATAAGAAAGGACTACACTTAATCTTATACAAAGGTTGCTAGAAGTGCTGTTTGGGGAGTAAGTTTAGCCTAGAGAAAGGGCTTGGATTGGCGAACGAAAGCTCGCCTGGCAGCGGTAGGCGGCCAGCTCATGCCAAGATCCAACTAAATAGTTTTCAACTGCGGCACCTTTAACTACTACTAGTTCACTGCCTCCAACATGGTCCCTTATCAACGAGCTGTGTCAGGCAGAATTTTGGTGTTGTTTTCATGGCTCCATGTTAACTTTGTCGACACCTGCTGTGTAATCCACAAATATACTGGCAAACTCTTTATCATGTACGGTAATTATTTGAGCGCTTCTGCTCACCTCCTTTGGTTCCCTCGCACCCATGGTTTGAAAGACTAGGTCCATTTAGGGTATGTCGCCATGCCTCTCTCTAGCTGCTGCCTCTGCCTATGCATCCGTCCCCTATGTGTCAGGGTCAATAGCATGTTTTAGATGCTATCTAGCTCATTATGTCCTTGTCATGGCGTGCTGTTGCCCTAATTTTGGCATAATGGGGCGATTTGCAGCTCAGAGGCATCCATGCATGCTGCCAGCTGCTGTTTCTGTCCATTTCCGTGGTGTTTCCATCCTTTCTGAGGTTCCCGGCGTTTGGCCACTTCCCTGTGCAGACCTTGGTCCCCTGAAAATGCTCGAGGTTCCATTGACTTCAATGGGGTTCGTTATTCGAGACGAGCACTCGAGCATCTGAGCATCGGAAACGTTCGTCTCGAATAACGAGTACCCGAGGCATCTTAGTGCTCGCTCATCTCTAATGTGAGCTTGTGCGCAGGAACCTCACTCCTAATGTATCAAATAACCATGTTATTACTCTGTAATGACTTCTTTGTTGTGCATATGTGCCCATGATCATTAAGATATTTGGTGGAGCTATAGAATAAAGATATTATATTAATTTATTATAATCCATGAGTATGCAAAGTGATCAATTGTTAGTTTCTGCAGTTCACTTGTAATTTGCTCTGCAGATAGCGAAAAGACTAGCATCATCATTTTTTAGGTTGATTGGGACTTACTGTTAGAGGCCTAGGTTTAGATGAAGAGTGAAACAGATAAGGCTCCCTTGCATCACCCCCACCCCAGTTCTTCCGAAGATACCAAATGCATGGCAGCTTAAGTCAACGCTGAAAGTGTATGTGATTGAATAGTGAAACAAAACAGAGTTGGTAGTGTGTTGCTATGGTGAAATGAAGGTCTGTATAGCGGCTGTAAATGCAAAATGATTGCTCTTTAATGAAGACTATTTTCATCATTTTTTAAAATGTATTACTATTTTAATTATGTCAGATTTATGGAACATCTTATTACATTTAAGAGTACATTTCATTATATAGAATTTACAATTAAAATGTTAGTTATAGATAGATAGATAGATAGATAGATAGATAGATAGATAGATATGGAGTATTGTTTAATATATTTATATTGTTTGTGTAGTGGAACTTATACTCACTGCATCACCATAAAAACTGTGTAATCTAAAAAGCTTTTAAAATCCCTATAACTTAGATTTTTTGTAATAGTAGACTATTGTAAGATTAAACTTCTTTTACATGTGCCTAGTAATGATTGTACCCATGTCATAAGTTATTATACGCATTGATCTTTGTACTGCAGTATACTGTACTTTTCCTCATTGTAATACATTGCTTTTCACTGAAAAGCTTTCTTAGTATTAAAATATGAAAATGTTAACTATTTAGATTCTATTTCCATTCATATGCACCAACTTGTATCATTAACATTCATGAAATATAATATCATTAATCTTCAGTGTAACATTTCACATAGCCATTAGCTAGTATTGGCGATGCTTAAAATATTAAACATAATTAATTCATCATAAAAGGCAGATAACAAATATGTGTATTAATATTAATGCTGGAAACACTGTTTTCCATTCTGAATGGTCATATATCAAGCAGAAGAAGGGGTAACAACATTATCATTTCAACATAGAAAGCTGGCTGCAAAGAAACCAATTGTACAGAATAAATTAGCAATCACTTCAATTCTTTCTACTTAATGACAGCTCCAATTAAGGGCCATAATATAAATGTATTATTTACCAGTCTGCACTGTTTGTACACAGCTCCACATCAATTCCTGGTCATGTGATCCTCTTGTTTGTTTTCTCCTTTTTGTGCTGCAGTGATCATTGGATCGATGCCATTATTTAAGCTATATGAGTTCCATGCTGCATAAATAGCAAAGAATGTTGGGCTATTAAAGTGGTATTTAAGCTTTTCTCATATTTTATTATATTATATCTATTTCCTTAAATATGTTGATGTTGAATATGTTAAATTAGCATAATAAGAGAAAGCACAAAAATACTAAATTGTGTGGACTACAGCCAGTCCCCAGGTTACATACAATATAGGTTCTGTAGGTTTGTTCTAAGGTTGAATTTGTATGCAAGTCAGAACTATATATTTTATAATTGTAACCCCAGACAATTTTTTTTGGGTCACAATTGGATTTTAAAAATGTTGTGTTGTCATAGGAACCAGGATTAACAATAAAGCTTAATTGCAGACACCTTTGCTTTCTTTCAGAGCTGTTTTGGAGCCTAAGGTTAAAATACAGTAAATTACCAAGATCTAGAGCTCCGTTTGGAACTAGGGGTCAACTGTAAGTCGGGTGTTCATAAGATGATCGGAAGTATTGGGTCATACACCATACACTCCAATGAGCACTCACTCCTCTACATCGTCCTCTGCGCTACCTGTTAAGTTATTTCCTTACATAGTTGTCACTGCCATGTCACAGCAGCACTGCTTCAGGTTTCGGTTTGGTCTGTCCAACAGTTTTTCTTCTCCTCTCACTGCTTAGGCTATTACTCCTTCCTCCCCCTGGATACACAGCCTCCCCAGTATACGCAGCCTCCCCAGTATACACAGCCTCCCCAGTATACATAGCCTCCCCTAATAAACAGCCTCCCCTGGATACACAGACTGCCATGTATACATAGCCTGCCCCTGTATACATAGCCTCCCCCTGTATACATAGCCCCCCCTGTATACATAGCCTCCCCCTGCATGCACAGCCTCTCCCCTGTATGCACAGCCTCCCCACTGTATTGAAGCCTCCCCCAGTATACACAGCCCCCTCTATATACACAGCCTCTCCTCTGTATAGACGTTCTCTCTTGTATTCACTCCCCCCTGTATACACAGCCTCCCCTATATACACAGCCTCCCCTGTATACACAGCCTCCCTCTGTATACACAGCCTCCCCCTGTATACACAGCCTCTTCCCAGTATACACAGCATCACCCCTGTATACACAGCCTCTCCCCTGTATACACATTCTCCCCTGTATATACAGCCCCCTGTATACATAGCCTTCCCCTTAATACACAGCCCCCCTATATGCACAGTCTATTTTAGTTAACATTACTGTATCATTAGTAGTCCACACAATTTAACATTTTTTGTATTTATCGTGCACCCGATATCCTGCATGTGTTGCTTTCCCGCTGAGGTCTGGCGGAGATCACCATCTTCTTCCCGGTGTATGTGAGTGCATGCCTTGTGACACAATTTGAAATTTTAATTCCCGCGCTTAGTCTTAATCAGGCGGGTTGTCCGACGCCCCCCCTCCCCCGATTTGTGTAGCATGAAAGTTGGCACGATTGCGACAATATCCGATCACGTGCGCCAAAAACCTCTGTTAAATGTGGCACAAATCGCGGTCCGCAGACCCTTAGTAATTGTGCCCCAATGTGTCTGATGTTCTCAATGTCAAGTTGTCCCAGAATAATTGTATTATTCATGTGCTATCATTATATGATTCTTAACTCAGGGTATTAAGATCAGCACTTGTGCTCTTCGATCTGCCAGTGATTTTAGATTATTATCTTCCCTCTTTGGAGCCTCCATCTCACGTCTCCAGGACTTTTCCCGAGCAGAACCAAATTTCAGACTAATTCCCAGCCTCAAAAGCTTCAAACAAACTCTTTAAACCCATCTCTTCAGACATGCTTAGCACATTCCCTAACTGCATGCAACTTTAACTTCTGCTTCTCTGCAGTCCCATTAACCTTGGACTCTGTATATAAGATGGCATTGACTTGTTCAAGCAGCAGCATTTTTATTTATTAAATTATTCTTATTCAATATCCTTTAAAAATGGCTGGACCATTTTATTTTATTTGTATATGTTTCCCATAATCTGTAAACCGCTATAGAATTTGATGGTGTTACATAAATAAAGATTATTATTATTATTTAAAACAAATAACAGAAAAGGAAGGTCAGTAGTCCAGGTCACAACAGAGCATGCTAACCAGGCACAAAATTGCAGGTATAAAGAATAGTCAACAAACGAGAGCCAAAAATCAGAAATCAGAAGTACAAAAATAGCGAACAAGTAGCATGAACAATCAAGCTTGCAAAGAGACTTTAACCAGCAATTGATGACACCACACACAGAATATTAATGTGAATAGGAACTCTTGTCCAGGTGGAAGGAGCAGAGGTCTGAAAGTCTGAACATGTTAATAATTGACAGTCCAAAACAAAAAGTTTGCAGAGAGCTGGGTGTGACAGATTTAATCAGCAACTCAGCCACACATTGCTAACTGATAGAAATTCAGCTACTCCTCAGCACAACAGTATGAACTGAGGAAGATGTTGACACCGATGTAACAAACCATTTCTCAAAATTTTACTGCTGTTATTCCTTTGGATATGTATGAATTTATTGACAACTTGATGTTACTGTTTATCCAATTCACACTCTAATGGTATAGAATCACTGCTGGGAACATATCTTATTGACAGGGAGAGTGATAACAAATGTCATTTAGGCCTTAGATTTTTGGAGTGCTACTTTGGACATCTGTGGTAAGTGGAGTTCAATTTCTTATTCAACTTAGACCTTCGTGTCAACTTCTTCCATCCACAACTTGTCTCTGTAGATTTTGCAGCAAAGAAATTTTAGGTTCCTCACATCTTCATCGTCTACTCCACCAACCCACACTAATTCCCTTACTTATATGTAGCACCTACTTCTCCACAGATTTTCTAAATTATTTTTTTTAGAGACCCCTTAACAACATGGCCGTTTTTAGATTTTGTGTTCCCATTTTTCAATCACCATTTTACAGAAGCCATAGCTTTTTTATTTTTTCAGTTACGGAGCAGAGTGATGGCTTGTTATCTGTGGGACAAATTGTACCTCCTGGTGTCATTATGTAATATTTAATGCAATATACTGAAAGCTGAAAAAGATTCCAAATGGCAGTCCAGTTTTTGTTTTGTTTTAATATCCTAAAAAAATTTAAATCTTTTGAAAAAAAATTGGTATTACCATATACAGGCAGTCCCCTACTTAAGAACACCTGACTTACAGACGACCACTAGTTAAAAATGGACCTCTGGATATTGTTAGATTGCTGTACTTTATCCTTAGGCTACAATAAACATCTATAATAGGTGTCTGCAATTAAACTTTATTATTAATCCTGGTTCTTATGACAATCCAAAATTTTACAATCCAACTGTCACAGAGACCCAAAAAATTCTGGCTGGGGTTACAATGTTAAAATATACAGTTCCGACTTAACTTAAGAACAAACCTATAGAACCTATCTTGTATGTAACCCGGGACTGCCTGTGCTGACAGCAATAATTTTCATGATATGGTTTAGGGAGCTATATGAGGTTTTACTTTTTGCGGTTGTAGTGGCAATTCGGAAATTTGAAAGGTTTTTTCTATTACCTTGTTCACCGCATGGGATAATCATTTTTATATTTTGATAGATCAGGCATTATGGGACAAAGGATGCGTAACGTGATTATAATTATGTTTTTTTATATAATAACCAATATGCTTTTTCATTTGTTTTAACTATTTTTGTAAGCCAAGTGCCCTAGGGGGTCGGATTGCTTGTTCAATATACTAGAATACTCTTGTATTGCAATATATTGCCAGTTTGTATTTGTGTTAGATCCTGCTTCTGGCAGTAGATAAAACTACTAAAATCTAAATTGATTTTGATTTCTTATATTTAAATTAGATTTACCTAGTAGAGAGTTTTTTTGACTGACAGATTCCCTTGCATTTCCCTTTTTATGCTTTTTTTCCCCATTGATGTAGAAGGGTACAAAGCATAAGAGGAAGGCATCCAAGAAGGGTTTTATATATTTGTGCAGCTGCTGTGTGACAGTTGACCAAAAACAATGCAGCATGGGTTTAAAATTCTAACAATAGCTTTAACTTCCTGTCTGTATATATGGTAGGAAGAGCAGCTCTGGAGCACCCACGACTAGTGTGTAGATTCCATAAACAAGACAATAGATAAAAGCTTTTTTCTCATAAATTTCTATTTTATTTTGTATGAGACCAATGTAAAACAACCAATAACAATTCATTTTTCAGGCTCCTTTGACTGCTGTTGAGAAAACATTAGCTCAGTACAGACAAATATAGAAAATCTAGTGTATTTTAAGTAGAGACATAAAAATATGTCCATGTGAATAGCTCTGGAGAATAATATTAGCTGCAAATTTTCAAGGATCTCAGAATATTTGAATAAAGTACAAACAATCAAATAAAGTCGCCTTATATCGTGTTTCTTTTCCAGCAGTATACAATATGTAATGCTTTCTATGTCATCTGTCCAGGGCAGCACATTCTTTCACAGCTCATTCATCTCCACATTCCCTTGTGCCACTGACAGAATCTACAAGCTAACAAAAGATTTTAAACAGAGATCAAACACATTTTCTACTCCACCTTTCATAGCTTAGCACACAAGGTTTTCACAGATTATTGCAGCCTCCTCCAGTGTGTTTATACTGAAGTCAGCCATAGTACTATGATTTTGTTAATTAAATAGCACATACTCTAAATGATAGATAGACTGCTGTAAAGGCCTCATGGGCTATTAAAATGTCAAATATACCATATTTTCTAACAGAGGTCAAAATTGTATATTTGATTATAAAAACTGCTTTGCTCTGTAGCCTTACTCTACTGTGGGCCTGAGTTCAAATATAATTTACAACATCTGCATGGAGTTTTTGACAAAAGGCAGATATATACTGATGGGTAAATCTAAAATTTAGATCGAAAGGGACCAACATAGGTGTCATTTCTGTAAAAAAAAACCTATGGAATATGTCCATACTTTATTATTGTATAAAATAAAAAATCATAATGAAATCACCATATATATTCGAGTATAAGCCGATCCAAATATTAGCTGAGGCCCCTAATTTTACAACAAAAAACTCGGAAAACCTATGGTAGTATGTAGCCAGCCCCAAGTATATAACCAGGCCCAGTATATAGCCAACCAGTTCCCTTTATATAAACAACCCTCTGCTCCCATTATATAGCCAGCCAGCCCCCTGTATATAGCTAGCTTGCTACCTCCAGTATATAGCCAGCCAGCTAGTCCCCTGTACATAGCCAGCCAGCCACAGTATATAGCCAACACCCTGCATCCAGTACTTAGCCAGCAAGCCAGTTCCTTGTATATAGCCAGCCAGCCCCTGAATACAGCCAGCCAATCCCCTTTATATAGTCAACCAGCCCCATGTATATAGCCAGCCAGTCCCATAGTATATATAGCTAGCCAGCCCATCAGTATATAACCACCCAGCTCCTGTATATAGCCAGCCAGTCCCCTGCATATAGCCAGCTTGCCTCCAGTACATAGCCGCCCCAGTCCCCTGAATATAGTCAGCCAGCCCCCAGTATATAGCCAGCCAGTCCCATGTATATAGCCAGCCCCCAGTATATAGCCAGCCAGCACCTGTAAAAATGATAAACTATATAGTTACTTTTTTGATGCCCCCCTTAGGACCACTACTTGATCCAGTCCTGGCAGCGCACAGACTATGATGTCAGACGCTTGCCAATGTCATATTCTGTACACCACTAGCGTGCATGGACTTGGCGCTGCCTGTGGGCAGGGATCAATAGGAAGACCTGTAGGGGTTTGTCCGAAAGGTGAGTAAAAAACTCTTGTTTACTTACTCTTTTTTACTTACTCTTATACTCGCATATAAACAGTACTTTTCAAATAAATATTTTTGGCTTTTACACACATTCAAGAAAAGTATAAAGGTTCCAGCCTCTTAGTAATTCCAGGGCTGTACTCGTGTGGCAAAACTGAAATCTGCTCCAGGTCCAATCTGACTTTGATTTAAGCTATAACCTGTGCAATTTATAGTAAATTTGGCTGGACAGGGCATGCCTACCTTGACTCCTTTGACTTCTTTCACATAAATGCCTTTATTTGTCCCCAGACAAACATGCAAGTTAGTAATGTGATGACATCCATATTTCTGGCTAAGCAACCTCTGTTCCTCCTACTACCAACCAGAATCCCACACCTGTGTAGTGTCATTTATAAGCTATTTTGTGCAGCTGAGCCGGCCTCTCCCTACGTAAGAAAGCATCATATGGCCATTTTAACATGAAAATATACATTTCATAGCTTGTACAATGTTCCAATGCAGAACACAAAAAATGCCATATCCTTTAGAGTAAAACAGGGAGGAAGGGAAATTAAAGGAGTGTATAAACTGTGCAAGATAGTAATAGGGTAGAATCCAGGCATACAGTTTACATGGGGAAAGGCACCAGAACTGACCACACAGATGGCCACAAATCCTAGTAGTTATTGGGAAAGTAGTGCAGGATTTTGTAATGTTATGTGACATAACTTCTGGCATAAAAATAATATTGACATAAAATAGCATAAAAACAATAATATTGTTTTACTGGCACATCATAAATGCTGCAAAAAAGAAACCTGGCATCCAAAAACCAACCCAAGACTAAGGCCTCTTTCACACTTTGTTTTGGATCACGTCAGAGTGCAATGCGTGAGTTTTAATATATTCATACTTTTTTCCAGAGGTCATCAGAGTTAATTTCTTCCAAAGTACAATGTGTTTGCTAGCTCCCCCTGGTGATCAAACCAGTAAAGTGTCACTAGGTTTGTTTTTAGCAATTCATCCTAAACACCTTAACCGATGTAAACACCTGAACATACTTTAAAAATGATAGCGGCACAAATAAAAAATTTTGCTGCACAAACCAGCACAAACGTAACACTAACATTTGACACCAGTTTTGTTTGATTTGGTTAATGTGGGGGGGCTGGTTGAACTTTTGACCTTTCATTTTTTGTTCATATATTCAAAACAAAAGCGGCACAAACAAAAATTTGAGCAGCACAAACGTAGCAGAATTGTTAGGCACCAGTTTTGTTTGATTTGGGCAATGTGGGGGGGCTGGTTGACCTCCGGTGACCTCTGGACTCTTTCATTAATATCTTAAAAACGTAGCTCAAACGTAGCACAAACATTTGACACCAATTTTGTTTGATTTGACCAAGGTGGGGGGCCAACTTCACTCAGGTCCATATAAATGACAATTTTGTACCCATGATATAAATGATAATGATATGTATCTGCAGGACACAGAACAGAAAGAATTCTGATCCTGGATTACAGATTTTTATTATTTAGTGTTTAGACACCATGACACTTTTGGAGAATATCAGTCATAACCCAAGCTCGAAAACAATAAGTGGCTGTCACGGGTGCTCCTGCGACACCCGTGCTCTTCTCTGCTCTCCAGGACCCCCGCTGTCTGTCTCACCTTGCCTCGAGCACTGTCTCCGGTGGTAATTGGTGATAATTGGTGATGGCTAGCTGCTCATTCTGTTAAATTTACGACCCCTTCCTGTGTCCCCTGCCAGATCTTTGTGCCTCGTTGCCATTGAGAAAGCTTGTTTCCCATGCTCTGTGCTTATATTGCGATTTCCTGTTGTGACCCCGATTCCGTTATCGACGTCGATCCCATGCTGCTTGTCCTGACCTACTGCTATGTCCCCGACTCTGATCCTGTGCTGCCTGTCTCCACCACGGTTTTGCCTTACGACTCTGTACTACCCCAGTTAGAGACAATGGGGGTCATTTACTAAGGGCCGATTCGCGTTTTCCCGACGTGTTACCCGAATATTTCCGATTTGCACCGATTGTACCTGAATTGCCCCGGGATTTTGGCGCACGCGATCGGATTGTGGCGCATCAGCGCTGGCATGCCCGCGACGGAAATCGGGGGGCGTGGCCGAACGAAAACCCGGCGTATTCGGAAAAACAGATTTTTATTATTTAGTGTTTAGACACCATGAGACTTTTGGAGAATATCAGTCATAGCCCAAGCTCGAAAACAATAAGTGGCTGTCATGGGTGCTCCTGCGACACCCGTGCTCTTCTCTGCTCTCCAGGACCCCTGCTGTCTGTCTCACCTTGCCTCGAGCACTGTCTCCGGTGGTAATTGGTGTTAATTGGTGATGGCTAGCTGCCCATTCTGTTAAATTTACGACCCCTTCCTGTGTCCCCTGCCAGATCTTTGTGCCTCGTTGCCATGGAGAAAGCTTGTTTCCCATGCTCTGTGCTTATATTGCGATTTCCTGTTGTGACCCCAATTCCGTTATCGACGTCGATCCCATGCTGCTTGTCCTGACCTACTGCTATGTCCCCGACTCTGATCCTGTGCTGCCTGTCTCCACCACGGTTTTGCCTTACGACTCTGTACTACCCCAGTTAGAGACAATGGGGGTCATTTACTAAGGGCCCGATTCGCGTTTTCCCGACGTGTTACCCAAATATTTCCGATTTGCGTCGATTGTACCTGAATTGCCCCGGGATTTTGGCACATGCGATCGGATTGTGGCGCATCGGCGCTGGCATGCGCGCGACGGAAATCGGGGGTGTGGCCGAACGAAAACCCGACGTATTCGGAAAACCTGCTGCATTTAAAAACTGAAAATGTGTCGCTTGGGAAGCGCTTACCTTCACCTGGTCCAACTCGGTGTATTCCGGCGCGTTCAGATGATTTTCAGCGCAGCAGCGCCACCTGGTGGACGGCGGAGGAACTACCTTCATAGATCCCGTCCGGACCCGAATCCTGTTCAGAGAACGCTCCGCTGGATCGTGAATGGGCCGGGTAAGTAAATCTGCCCCATTATTTTCAGGAATACCATGCAGGTAAATTACGTGATAAATAAACATGCAGATGCAGGAATCTTACCACCAATAGGACCTAGATAACAGATATTTGGTTCCAACAATACCCAGTTATACTGCTATTACAGAGAACTATATTTATTCAACTACATGGAATCAGAGATTGGGAGGAACAACCAATTTTTTCACAGAAACATTACTAAGGGCTAGATCCTGGGTTATAACCAATATCTGGGCTTTGGCCCCTCAGGGAAGTGTCTTCATTCCTGAAATGCCCAATTCATGGCCAAGAGTTCACGATTACCCACATAATTATTGTGTTCCGAGGGTAAGCACTTCCTTACCAGGCAACTGGTTGAAGATTAGTAAGAGATTCAGGACCCTGAGACAAAACGGCCCCTGCCCCTACCTCCGAAGCATCAACCTTCACAATAAAAGGTTGATTCATATCTGGTAGAATAAATACAGATGCATTCCTAAAACTTTTCTTTAACTTTCCATATCCTAATGCAGCTTCTGGGGATCACTTGGTTACATCAACACCTTTTCTAGTCAGACCTGTCAATGGTTTGGACAGGACAAAAAAAGTAGGTCGTGTTCTTTAGTAATTAGAAAACCCCCAAAACACATGGCACGGCTCTTCAGATTAGTGAGAACCGGTTTTCAAATAGGAGGAATGACTGACAACTGTAGACAGACACGTGTTTCAACTAGTTGGTGGTCGCTTTAAGTGCTAGTTGTGTAAGTAATGGTGGGTTTGTATTCAGAGGCAATCATGACCTAGGGTAAGAAAGTAAAGTAAGTTCTTATTATGGACGACTGCAATTACGGCCCACATTGCAGTTGTCTGGAGAGATATAGCTAAGAATGAGCGGAGTATACTCGTCCGAGCTTGATGCTCGTTTGCCTTCATTTACGACCTCTCCTTCTAGTAAAGGTACTCAGAAACGACGTTGCTCGGACGGAGTATTTCCCATGCTCGAGAGTTGAAGCATTTAATAAAAAAATTTACAGTGAAGAACAATGAAGAATAGACTATAAAAACAGTGAACACAGTGCCACAGTGAAGAATAGATTACAAGAGTTCCGCAATCTAGCTTACTTGTCGGAGATACGCGCGGAATGGTGCGAAAACAATGACTATGTGAAGAACAATATTATGATGATGAAGAAACACATGAAGCAACACGGTAGCAGGGGAGAGAATCGGGAGAGAAGCAGCAGCACGGAGAACACTCGGGGGAACAGCACAGATCGGGAACGGGGACGGAAGGGCGGGGGGGGAACAGCAGCAGGAGACATCGGGGAGGGAGGAACAGCAGCATGGGATGACATCGGGGCAAACGGGCAAAACGGAGACATGTGGGCAGCATGGAGAAATTGGCGCAGAACAGAGACACCGGGGCAGACCGGAGACTGGGCAGAAGAACGGAAAATTGGCGACCCGCCCGAACGGAGACATTGGCAAAACGGAGACATTTGGCACGCACGGAGACAGGGCAGAAGGAGAATTTGGGCAGGCCGGAGGATATGGGAAGAATAGAGACATTTGGGAGCACGGAGACATTGGCAGAACGGAGTAATTGGGCAGGCACAGAGACATTGGGCCAGACGGGGGACATTTGGGCAGCACGTAGAACATGGGTGCGACAGAACGGCAGACATTTGGGGCAGCAATGAGACATTGGGCAGCACGGAGACCATTTGGCAGCCACGGGAGGACATTGGGCGAACGGAGGACATGTGGCAGACGGAAGACCATGGGCTAGAATGGAGACATATGGGACAGCACGGAGGAGACA
Organism: Engystomops pustulosus; assembly: GCA_019512145.1. NCBI lineage: Eukaryota > Metazoa > Chordata > Amphibia > Anura > Leptodactylidae > Engystomops > Engystomops pustulosus. The sequence continues at coordinate 143,399,998 of CM033643.1, forward strand.
TTGGGCAGAACGAGACTATTGGGCAGCACGGAGGAGACATGGGCCAGAACGGAGATCATATTGTGGGCAAGCCACGGAGACCATTGGCAGAAAGGACGACATTGGGCAGCCGGAGACATTCGGCGACAGAACGGAGCACCGCGGGACAAGCACGGAGACATTTGGCAGCCAGCAAGAGGACCATGCGGCAACGAGAATGGGGGCAGCATGGATACATGGGCAGAACGGAGAACCGATGGGCCAGAAACGAGACATTGGCAGCATGGAGACAATTGGGCCAGAAGGAGGAACATTTGGGCAGCACGGAGAACCCCCAATTGGGCAGACAAGAACGGAGACCTTGGGCAGCAACGGAGCCAGTGGCAGCACGAAGACATTGGGCAGCACGGGAGAGATTGGGCGCCAGTGAACGGGAACATTTGGGCTGTGACCGAATAGGGGACCTTGGGCGCACGGAGACATTGGGCAGAGAACGGAGATGGGAACATTGGGCAGACATTGGAGCCATGCAGAAGGGAGCAATTTGGGCAGCACTGGAGAACATGGGGCAAGAACGGGAGACAGTTTGGGCAGCATGGAGAATTGAGCAGAACGGAGAAAATCAACTGGGGGGCAGCAACAGAGAATTTGGGCTAAGCAGGGAGCCACTGGTCAGAAGGAGACATTGAGGAAGAAACAGAGGACATGGGCAGCATAGAACAGGAGACAGCACAGGGACAACAGGAGCAGACAGCACGGAGAACCGGGGAGGCAGCAGCACTGAGGACAACGGGGGTCAGCGCAGACAGAGACCACCACGGGAGAGAGCACGAGACAACGGCGGGAGCAGACAGCACGGCAGATATTGGAGACCAGACATATAGAGACATTTGGGCGCACGGAGGACATTGGGCAGAACAGACGGAGACATTGGGCAGACAGAGACATCGGGCGCAGAGAACGGAGACATTTGGGCAGCACGTAGACATGGGGCAGAACGGCGGACATTTGGGGCAGCAAGGACATTGGGCAGCACGGGCGAACATTTGGGCAGCACGGAGAAATTGGGCCAGAAAAACGGAGACATTTGCGGAGACATGGGCAAGGAACGAGCACGAATTGGGCAGAATCGGGACAGGGCAAGCCAGGAAAGACATTGGCAAGAACGGAGCTGCGACCCACGCACGGAGAAACATGGGGCCACGTACACCTCCACGGCACCACGGAGGACATTTGGGCATAAACGACGGAGCACGAGTGGGCACGGAACCGGAGGGACATTTGAGCAGCACCGGAGACAATGGGCAGACGGAGACATTTGGGCGCACGGAGACAATTGCGGCAGACGGAGGACACCGGGGACAGAACGGAGACATTTGGGTACAGGAACGGGCAACAGGAGATTTTGGCGCACGGAGACATTTGGGCCAGAAGCGGGGACACAACGGGGAGCAGAACGGAGGAGCAGGGCAAGTATCACGGAGACATTGGGCAGCAACGGAAGACATTTGGGCACGCGGAGACTGGGCAGAACGAGACATTTGGGCACACGGAGACATTGGGTCAGACATGCGAAGACATTGGGCAGCACGGAGACTGGGCAGAACGGAGACAGTTTGGGCAGCATGAACTTGGCGAATGGCAGACATTGGGAGCGGGACATTGGGCGAACGGGAGACATTGGGGGCAGCATGGAGAAATTTGGGCAAAAGAAGGAGAATTTGGGCAGCAGAACTTGGAGCCATGCCAGAACGAGACATTTGGGCGGAGCCTGAGACAATGGTCAGAAGGAGAAGTTGAAGCGACATCATGAGGACATTGGGCGAGCACGGAGCACCAATAAGGCGCAGCACGGGGAGACACGGTAAAGCGAGGAGCCGATGGAAGACAGACCGCTTGGGGAAAGCAGGAGACACAGAGGCACAGCTAGTACGGAGAGACCAAACGGAGGAGAGCCGCCATGCACGGAGTACCCGGGGAGCAAAGAAGCAGCCGAACAGTAACTGAGGCAGACCCAGTATTAAGTCAGTGAGACACCGGGAGCAGCAAGGGCCAAACGGAGGAGAACAAGGGAGCAGCAGCCGAGACACCAGGGGTAGCGCACAGTCACGGAAGACACCGTTGCTAGCGCAGACGGAGACGACCGGGGAGCAGCAGCACGGAGAACCGGCGCAGGCGACGGAGCCGAGGCAGCAGCACAGATCCAGGGAAAGCGTTATCTCACGACACGTAAGCAGATGTGTCCGGAACTCTGCAATGCTATTCTTCACGTGTTTTTCACTGCGTTTTTTCACTTAAATGATCCTTTGTTCACTGGGTTCACTGTGTTTTTCTATTCTTCCACTGTTCTTCAATTCTGCCTAACTTGTCGGGAGATAATATACGACGCGCAAACAGTGAAGAAATAGATTGCAGATGTTTCATAGCATCTGCTACTTATCAGAAGACATGTTTTTTTTCAATTAAATAACACATTATTTATTCAATTTCCATTTCAACCATGGATCCTTTGAAAAAATTCTCGGTTCTCCCATTGACTTCAATGGGGCTCGTTAATTCGGGACGAGCCTCGAGCATCAGAAATTGTTTGTCTCGAAAACGAGCACTCGAGCATTTAGTGCTCGTCATATCCTTAAAGCCATGATGATCCAATAGGGGATTTAGGAAATATGCAAGTAGTTTTCCAGCGGGTAGAAGGAACACCATCTATTTTAGTTTAATTTGTAAGGCAACTCCCGTGAATGAGCATGACACTGCAAGAAGAGGGTTTATGGCAAGGAATGATTAAACCAAACCAGTATATCAGTCCTTGTGGAGAAGAGACCCACACAAACAGGTCAAAACAGTGCTGGCTGGACCCATGGAAGTGTAATACATTTGTAAAGCGGTATACATTTTCTTAAAACTCTGCAAGTGTTGCCAAGGGAACTTATTCTTTCACAAAACAGCAGTGTGTGATATGCGACACCGATTGAATATATGATTAGCAAGGCAATGAGACTTGTAACATTACCTTCCTGCTTTTGTACACATTCATAATGGTTATAACTGTTTTATGTTACTTGATCTCCACTACCTTCTTACAAGCATTAGTTAAAAAACCTCACATAGCTTACTCATCTCGTATATAAATATCTATCTCCCTACACCTGGAGGTTCACTTATTTACTCTCTGTCATGCAGGCTGGGTTAGCATAAGTGTCTGTTTATATGCTTGTGTGTTTGAACTTATATTTCTAAAGAATTAGATAAAAGTATTAATATTAGTTAGAACCATGTGAAACCAACTTATTTGAACAAATGTAGACTTAACACCTGTAATAAGGGTACACAACTGAGGCACACAAACTTTCCCGGAAATTATCAATTTCCCCCTTTTGAGACACATGAATTAGAAATGTAGCAAAAAACTGTCTAAAAACCCACTAGGCTGCCCTTGTTGTATCTTGTCCATCCTCTTCTTTGTACACATTATAATGCCTATGGCCAAAGCAGACAAAATCCCATGCCTCTATTTTGACAATCTATGTCCGGTATGTCGCCGTTACTTTCCCAAAGTAATCCTCGAACGTCTACAAAGGCGAGATGTGAGATCAAGCCTAAAATGAAGTTGAGCATAAAAGAAAATGTTCTTTTGCAAAATTATGGAGAAGGCAAAAAGAATAACCACTGAAGTATGAACGAAACTTGACTAAACTTGAAACTTCATTGTAAGCCATAGAGTGTTGTGGTAATAAATTCTCGGGAATGTTTTGAAAACATCATTACTGGAAAAACCAAATCGCACCGACTTCCTCAGACCTGTCAATGGTTTGGACAGGACAAAAAAAGTAGTATATTTTCTTTAGTAATTAGAAAACCCCAAAACACATTGCCAGGCTTTCAGATTAGTGAGACATTCCCGGTTTTCAATAGGAGGAATGACTGACAACTGTAGACAGCACTGTTTCAACCTAGTTGGGTCGCTTCAGTGCAGTGTAAGTAACTGGTTTGGCTATGTCAGAGGCATCTGACTAGGGTAAGAAAGTAAGAGTTCTTCTTATGGAGACTGACAATTAAGGCCCACATGCAGTTGTCTGGAGACTTATAGCTAGAAATGAGCGAGTATACTCGTCCGAGCTTGATGCTCGTTTGAGTATTAAGGTACTCGAAACGACTCGTTGCTCGGACGAGTATTTCCCCTGCTCGAGATTGAGCATTTAATTAAAATCAAACAGGCACGATAATGAAGACAATACATAAAAAACAGTAGAACCACGTGCATCAGGATCATTTAAAGTGAAAAACACAGTGAAAAAACCGTGGAAGAATAGATTACAATGGTTCGGCGACATCTGCTTACTTGTCGGAAGATACGCGTAGGGCAACGGTGCGAACAAATACTATTGAAGAAAAAATATATATGTTGTGAAGAACACATTGAAGAACCAACTGGTCAGGATGGGAGACACTGGGGAACAGCAACAGAGACATACGGGGGAACAGCATCGCACGGAGCACTCGGGATGCAGCATTGGAACATTTGGGCAACACGAGACATTGTGGATAACGGAGACACCGCAGAACGGAGACATTGGGCAGAACTGAAACATTTGTGGCAGCCCGGACTTGGGCCGAACGGATGAACACCAACGGGCAGAACGGAGACATTGGGCCGAACCGGAAACAATTGGGCAGCACGGAGACACGTTGGGCAAACGGAGACATTTGGCAGCATGGAGACATTCGGTCCAAGCGAGAGATTTGGGCTACACGGCAGACATTGGGCAGAACTGAGACATTTGGGCAGCACTGGATGACATTGGGCAGTAACGAGACTTTGGGCATCACGAGACATGTGGCAGAACAGCGAACATTGACTGCATGCAACAGAGACATTCAGCAGCATTGTACACAGACATTATGGCAGGCACGAGAGACATTGGGCCAGAACGGAGACATTTGGGGTCATACAGAGGACATTGGGCAGAACGGAGACATTTAGGGCAGCACGGAGACATGTAGCCAGAATGCAGACATTTTGGCAGCACAGCTTGGGACGAGACCATTTGGGCACAGAATGGCCGGACGACATTTGGCAGCATGCGATCATGGCAGAACATATTGAGCAGCCGACTTTGGAGAGCACTTGGGCGCATTGGCAGACATTCGGAGAACCGCGGGAGCATGATGCACGGAGACTTTGGGCGCACGAGACATTGGGCAAACGAGTCAGGGCAGACAGACTGGTAGCAGCACGGTAGACATTTGGCAGACACAACATTGAGCAGAACGGACCGGCATAATGGAGACATTGAGCAGCACGGAGACATTGTAACTTGGGCCGCACCGAGACATTTGGCATAACGGAGACTTGGAGCAGAACTGGCAAATTGATACATTTTAGGCAGCACGATCACGCGATTCCGGCATGACGGACGCATTTGGGCACACATGAGACATTGGGCAATCACTGAACATTTGGGGCAGCAAAGGAGACATTGGAGAAGAAATTTAAAACATTTGGCAGCACGGAGACATTGGCTCAACGGGAACTTATGTGGCAGCAAGATGACATTTGGGCGCACGAAGCCATTGATGGGCATTGCAGCTGGAGTACATTGGGCGAACGGAGACTTGGGCATCGAGACATGGAGCAGAAATTCTGCAGTCAGCCACCGGAAGTGAGAACATTGAGGCAGAAGCACGGAGACTTTGGCAGAACGGAGACATTCCGGGCAGCCGTAGACATTGGGCATAACGAGATGACGCTGGGCAGCACTGGAGACATTGGCACACGGAGACATGGGGCGACGACATGCGGACGAGCAGACTGCGATGGACACGGGGAAGATGGACATGAGCAGTCATAATGTATGCAGAACGAGAATTATTGGCTGTCACACGAACAGCAGACAGGCATCCAGCTCGAGACACAAATTGGAGGCACGAACATATGGCAGATACCGGGAGCATCGCAATGAGCTGGACGGGCGAGCAGCAAGCACGGAGACACCAGGGAAGAGCAGCACAGACACTGGAGCAGCATATGGATACACCGGGGAAGCAGCAGCCGCTAGACACTCTGGGGAGCAGCAGCACTGAGACAAAAAAAACCGGTGATCAGGCAGCCAGGAGGACACCGGGGAGCACAATACCTGGGGCAGCACAGGAGACACCGGGGATGCACAGCTCACGGAGACAAACGGGAGCAGCACGCACAAGGAGACACCGGGGAGCATCAAATGCACATGAACCCCGGGATCACACACACGAGACAGGCCTGGATCAGCACACCGACACAGCGTCCCCAACTAAGTAAGCAATGGTGACCAAACTCTGCATCTATTCTCACTGGTTTTTCATCTGTGTTTTTCTCACTTAAATATCCTGTGTCACTTGTTCCAACTGTTTTTATTCTATTCCTTCCTGTTCTTTCTCACATCTTTGCTAACTGTTCGGGAGATAATATAAAGACGCGCGGAAACAGTAAAGAATAGAGTTGCAGATTTCATACAATTCCTGCTAACTTATCAGAAGACATCTTTTTTTCAATTAAATAACACATTTGATTTTTCCATCCATTTCGAACCATGGTCCCTTTGAACTAATGCTCGAGTCTCCCATTCGTACTTCAAGGGGCGTCGTTATTCGAACGACACTCGTAGCATCAGGGAAAGTTTGTCTTCGGGAATAAACGAGGCACTCGAGAGCATTTTAGTGCTCGCTAATTCATCTCTACTTACTAGCCATGGATGATCCAATAGGGATTTTTAGGAAATATGCAAGTAAGTTTTTCCAAGAAGCTGGTAAGAGAAGGAACCCATCATTTTATTTAATTTGTAGGCACTCCCGTGACATCGAGCATAGACCTTGCAAGAAGCTTATGACAAGATCATGATTAAAACCAAACCAGTGATACTCCATTCCTTTGGAGTAAGAGACCAACCAAAGACAGGTCCAAGAACAGTGCTGGCTGAAATGTTAATGTGTAGAGTACATTGTGTAAGAGCCTGTATACATTTTCTTGAAAATCTGCCAAAGGTGTTTGCCAAGGACCTTATGGTCTTTCAAAAAGCTGTGTGCTGATTGCAACAACACGATTGAAATATAACAAGCAATGCAGAACTTGTAACAGTACCGTTCCTGCTTTTTATCTGCAAAAATCGGCTGATTAGTGTACCTTGTTGTGGGGTTAGTTGCCCAGTTCTCCAACGACCCCTCAGGCCAAGCATACTCACATAGCTTACTAACCGCCAAGAAATATCCTTCTGCCCTAAGCAGCCCTGGAGGTGCACTTATGTTACGCCCTGTGCTTCTGAGCGAGGCGGGGGGAAGCATAAGGGTCTGTGTTATAGCGCTGGTGTGTTAGAACGTATAATGCTTTAAAACAATTAGAACAAAGTAACATGAGGAAAGAAACCAGTGTGAAACCATTTGTTGAAAAATGGAGACGTAACACCGGTAAGAAGGTACACAACAAGGCACACTAACTTGGCCCGGAAAGGGTAGTCTTCCCCCTGGTTTGGAGGACCATGAATTAGAAAGTAGCAAAAGACTGTCTAAAACCCCTAGGCTGCTTGTTGTATCTTCCAATCTCGTTCTGTACCACTATAATGCTATGGGTGGCCAACGCAACAAAAAGTCCAATGCCGTCGGTTTGCCACAGTGCCATGTTCGCCGGTATCTCCCAAAGGCTACATGCCACGGATACGTACAAAGGCGCAAGATGTGAATCAAGCCCTAAATGAATTGAGCATTAAAAAAAAGTTTCTTGTTGCAAATTATGGCAAAGGCAAAAAGAATAACCACTGAAGTAGCACTTGAAACTTGAACTGCAGTGTAAGCCACTAGAGTTGTGGACAGAAATTTTCTTTTCCAAATGTGTTTGAACCTTCTTTCTTAAAAAAAAAATTCTCTATAAGAGAGAGAGAGCGAAGACCAAAGTACGAAAAGGAATGTATGTGTGAATGTATGTAAATCAATTAAGCGTTAGGCTTTTGAGTCTTCATTGGTGCAATTTGACTTTTAGAAACCTGAAACTTTTTTGTTTTATCTTCAAGGTAGGAACTGTTTTACCTTCTTTGAACTAGAAAGAACACTGTTGAAAAATTCTCTGAAACAAATCTTGGCTGTCTTTTCAGGTCACTCTTCGTTTTAACATTCCGAAATGTTCAATCTTATTTGTGGCCCTTCATGGAGTACACCATAGTTTGAAAATATTGTTTTCTTTTTTCAAATTTTTTCTTCAGTGTGATTCTGAAGAGTGTGAGAGTGTGGGGGAAGGGATGTTAATCAGTAACTGTTTTTTCCCATCTCTAATCCCCTCTTGCTTCCTGTAAACGAGGACACAAATAATGAGACAATAATTGTAGAAGGGCAGAAAATAAGCTGCATAATTCATAGCTGATACATTAAAATCAAACATAATAAAACAGTGTAAAACTTCTTTCTTCGACGTTGTGTCATTAGCCGCTTTATAGAAAACGTGGCAGTTTAAATGGAAAAGTTCACAAAATTCAGTTGCCAGTAAAATAGTTTTCACATTAGACTTATTTATGTTTTATTGTGTAACCACACAGTAGACTTAATTTAAGCTTGTTTTCAGCGAGAAAATATAGTAACAGACTGGAAGCAAATGATCAACATTTATTCATATTATACAGTAAAAATACAGTCTAATTTTGTTACATCCAGTGGGGGTCATTTATCTTTAGTCAGGGCATTGTGTGGGTCTTTTCCTATTTTTTTTTTTCATGTTTTGGACTTGTTTGCAAATTTATGGCACAAATATAACAAATGTGCCAAAGAAATCGCAAAATAAGAGAACATTTTTTTAAAATATTAAGTTAAATAACCCCCAGCATGTTCATAGCAAATTTCCTAATGATTATTACATAGTACAATGCGAAAGCATACAGCGTTAATTGTCTATTGGTGGATGCGCGGTAAATGAGCCCAGCTCAGGGCCCCACCCCAACTAAGCCCTAACACACACCCCTTTTAGGGCAGATTTTTTCTGACTGTCGTACAGTGCAGCCTTGACACAAACTGGCGCAGACACTTTATGAATATATGTGCAGCAGTTTGCAGGTTCTTTTCAGTGCAAAGTCACACAGAAAACTGGCAAAGGCTTTAAAGGACCTTCCTCACCAATTACTGGTGATAGATGGCATAAGTGACTGCTTGTTTCGGCTCTAGGGGATGGGCGGACATTTTTCTTTAGTGTTTTTAATGGAACTTTTATCACATGAAATATTAACTTTGCAAAAGTACTGGAGGCGCTAAGGCTGATCTGCCTGACGGCTCTCAGTCTTCCTGCCTTTTAATTTATGCACTCCTGCTCCTGGCCAGAACTAGGGGATGAGCACACACACTCTCTCCACGCCCCAGTTCTAATGTCACCGGCTGGATTGAAACCGGAAGGAGGCTTGGAGCGGGGGAACGCATAAATTAAAGGAAGGGAAGCAAGAGAACACTCGGTGCCCCGTATCTGAGCACTTCCGGCACTTTTACAAACTAATATTTTGTTATAAAGTTCCATAAGACATCTAAAACAGCCCCTCCCCATCCCCTAATTGAATGAACATCTAATTAGGACACTAGAATCACCAGTAATCTGGTGATGAATGTCCTTTAATAAATGTGGTCCATAATGCTTTAACTCAACGTACTTTTACAGTGATTTATGCTCCTGGTGTAGGTGGCAACTGTTATCTTCAGTTTACTGGAAAGAATGCAATATGGAGAGACTGTTACTCTACTCCAATTCAGGACTATCCAGTGTTTGAATGACATGACATAGGAAGGCAGGATACAGGACCACAGTCAGGTCATTCATGTGGTATAATTAATTGCTAAGCTTCAAGGTTGAGAGACACACGAGAAGGAAGAATGGCATGAGGAATGAAGATATTTTGTGATCATTTTATTATGCCATCGACCTGCTTCAGAAACCATTCTGATGTGCTGTAATGACCCCACAACAATCTGTAAATGGTCACAAAATAACAACTTGCATCGATGATCTCACAAATATGTTTTTTTCACAAATCTTATAGAGAACAATGTGCCTTTCCCCACTTAAGGTACTTTAAAGGTTTCCCGTCTGTCGTTTCCCCGTGTCACGCTTACTTAAAGGGGTTTATGCCACGAAACAATTGACTACAAAAAGCTGTCAAAGATGTTAAATTACTTTTCAAAAATCTAACTTTCATGTAATGGTTTACCTGGCATACAGATAACCTTTCCTATTTGTTTTAGTGATGCGTGTTCATGCCCGTACTACTCGTTCCAACACAGAAGCAGATGTGGGGGGCCTACGCCGGCCATTGCAACAGCATGACCGCTGGCAGTTATTGCACAACTCATTGGCTAACTGCGAGCGCTTCCCAGCCTTCAATTCCCTCCTTCCACCGTCTGTGCTCAATGCTCCTGTCTTTCACTGCATTCCAATAGCAGTCCTAATTGAAATGTGTCTAACCTCCTCATGTTAATGACAATGCAAACCACAAAAATTGGTGCAGTCTGTCAAAGCAGTGCAGGGGGCACCATGATGCTGAGAACTGCGCGCAGAAATCCTGAATCCTGGCGGCCCACACACTAACAACAGGACACTGGTGCCACATCTAACTACGCATTTACTATGTACGTTCACAGCATCATGGTGCGGCAAGCTGACTGCAGTGCGAGGTCTAGGTTGGATCAACCCCTAAACAACGTGTCTCCTCGCACAGAGTGCTACTTACCCCTGTGGAAGTCACTTTGTACCCTGTGAGATACGCCTGGGCTGTCCCGTCCCTGCATTTTTGCTAGACCTACCGACATATTTCACTTTACTGTCCGCTGCTGACCATGATGCTGTGAGAATACTTGTGATATTTGGCTCTCATTGGCATTGCGATTCAATGTACCAAATTAGGTGGCAATCTTTTTTGGTTGATGTTTTTGTTTTTTTTAAATAGACTTTTACTAATAAACTATTTGTATTTTTGGCATGGTGTATTGAATCTCTTTTTTTTCTTGTATTTTTGGTAAGGAATTTGCACCAGAATCCTAATAGATATGTGTAAGAATAGATAGATAGATGCTAGATGATAGCTTATATGATAGATAGAATGCTCTGATCGTAGTACCAGATACGATGTTGAGTACGAAATGTAGACTCGACGAAGATATGATATTATATAGTAGATATAACTAGAGAGATAGATACATAGTAGATATGACTAAACGTGAGTGATAGATAGATAGAAGGATGTATAGATGATAGGAGAGAGATACGCATAATGAGATAGATGATATATTCGCTAAGATAGATGGATATTGTGAATAGATCTCGTGATAGAGAATAGATAGATGGATATGTGATAGATAGATGGATATGTGATAGATAGATAGATGGATATGTGATAGATATGTGATAGATAGATGGATATGTGATAGATAGATGGATATGTGATAGATAGATGGATATGTGATAGATAGATAGATAGATAGATAGATAGATAGGAGATAGAGAGATAGATAGGAGATAGATGACAGCTTATCACATGTTGCTGATGTTTAGCGACTTCCCTGCTAGTCAGGGACAGGGGCCCCTTTGCAGGACAGCAGGGTAACATGGAGGGACAGTGCATGGAGGAGAGTACAGGAGGAGGACTGCAGGACAGCAGTGTAACATGGAGGGACAGTGCATGGTGGAGAGTACAGGAGGAGGACTGCAGCACAGCAGTGTAGCATGGAGGGACAGTGCATGGAGGAGAGTACAGGAGGAGGACTGCATCAGGAGAGGTCAGAGCTCAGCCTGTTACTTGTGTTATCTCTGCAGCCTCCTGTGTGACCTGACTAATGGTGGAGGGAGGAAAGGGCTGATACATTGCTATGATCCATGTTGGGAGAGGACTCCTCTGAGCAGACATGTCTGGCTGCAGTTACCTTGTATCTGCTGCTGTAGGCTCCTGTGTAGCTGGTGAGCAGTGGCCATCACAGCACAATCTCTGCCCCTCCTCCTCTCTCACCTCCTATTGGCTGCAGTGTGTCAGGTGATCTCTCAGTTTGCAGAGGAGCTGTGAGCCCGTGGAGTGATCTGTAGTGGAGAACAGCTGACTGACTCCCTGTGCGCAGACGCTGTTGCTCAGGACGGGACACAGCTACCACCGGGGGGCGCCAGCAACCAGAACAAAAGGAGTTATCTCAGTAAGCCTGCAGATTTTGTAATAAGTGTAAATGGTGAAAGTACTTTTAACAATGCATTGGACCCAATTACAGCAATGTGCAATGGTGACACAACCCCTTTAAGCAAACATAGAATTCTTTTCTTTATGTACCAAGAAAAAGTGCTAGGTAAAGGAGTAACACATAGCTGCTGCAGCAGCTTTAGTAAGCTGTCATCCTTTTCTGTATATCCTAAATGGTGGAGATGCTGCTTATCGATGAGAGAAAGTTGAGGAGCAAAGTATTCTGTTTCCTTAATGTGCCATGGGAGGAATATCATAGCAATTTGTCTGCACCTACAAGGGGGCAATGTATCTTTGTAATCACTAAGTTTTCTGGCGTTTCTGGGTTAACATAGACATATAAATATATATATGTACAGGTAGTCCCCGGGTTACATACAAGATAGGGTCTGTAGGTTTGTTCTTAAGTTGAGTTTGTATGTAAGTCGGAACTGTATATTTTATCATTGTAATCCCAGCCAGAACTTTTTTGGTCTCTGTGACAATTGGATTTTAAAAATGTTGGGTTGTCATAAGAATCAATATTAACGCTAAAGCTTCATTACAGACACCTGTGATAACTGTTATAGCTGATCATTGTAGCGTAGGACTAAAGTACAGGAAATTACCAACATCCAGGGGTCCGTTTGTAAGTAGGGGTCGTATGTAAGTCGAGTGTTCTTAAGTAGGGGACCGCCTGTATATTAAAATATAGCTGTCAGGAGTCAGATCCATGTAAACGGGTTGTCCAGGTATATACATTTTATATATGACTGGGGGGGCTTTAAAAATAATAAAGAATGTATTCCGTCTGCACCAGGTCCCTGGTCCACAGGCCATATATCTAAATAAACCTTTGGCCTGCTCTACGTGTGCCCCTGAACACTTAATTCTGATGACATAATTGTATTGCCTCTTCAGTATCTACATCATTGGTTACTGTGGTGGCACTGTTACTGTGCAGGCGTTTTGGGTACGGTTACTATATAGGCTTCTATGGGTGCGATGCTATTATATTGACTGCTTTCGGGTCCTGGTGACTAGAATGACTACTGTGGGGGCACAGTTCTTTTTAATATTTTTCATTGAAGAATGCAAAAATGTATACATATTGCAAGCAAATTCATTGTCATTATTACATAAGTCATATTAATTTGGTAAACTGTTACCATATTAGCTACTGTGTGGGCACCATTAGTATTTTGTCTACTATGGGGGGACTGTGACTATAATGGCTACTACTATAGGGGCACAACTACTCTGTGGGCTGCATTGGAGCAAAGTAAATGTAATTGCTGCAGTGGGACACTGTTACTTTATTAGCTACTGTGGGAGCACCATTACTATATTGACTACTGTATGGGCACTGTGACTATATAGGCTACAGTGGGGACAATGTTACTATGTAGGCTCCTGAGAGGGCCATGTTACTTTTTGGGCTACCATGGGGGCACTGGGAGTAAATTGGCTTCCGTGGGCGCACCACTGCTATATTGGCTGCATTAAAGGTGCAATTACTATTATTGCTTCTATGGGAGCATTATTACTTTACCTTTATACTGAAAATGGGGAATTAGCAATCAAGAGAAGGTGAAGATGCTGAGTTTTTGAACCTCCTTTTATAGAGTAAATGAGAGACCATCTTGTGTAGTTGGTGCCAGTGTCGTTAATGCATACCATACCAGTAGTAGACTAGACTGGCTAAATGTAGAAACAATCCAATCTAAGATCTAAACTAAATGTGTACAAGACTCCTGGACAAGATGGATTACACCCACATGGGTTGTTCTGTTATTGCCGTCTAAGACTTTTAGATGTTCCTTAATAAGTGGTACCTTGCAAACTGGATGGTGTTAATATTTAGAAAAGGCTCTAGGTCTTCACCAAGCATTAATTGACCTGTAAGCTTTCATCCATTGTAACAAAAATGAAAATATGAAAATAAAGGGACTACATACAGGAGTATGTAACATCTAACATTATTATAAGTGATATCCAGCAAGGACTGAAGTTGTCAGACTAACTTGATCTGCTTTTATGAAGATGTGAACAGATGTCTAGATATAGGAGCTGCTAAGCATATTGCTGTTCTTGTACTTTGCAATACTGTCACTCTTATATGGCTGATGGGTAAAATAAGGTCAATTGGTTTGGCCGGAATAGTTTCAGTTAGATTGAAAATTAGCTAAAGGATCATATCCAGTAAGTTGTGGTCTACTATCCCTGCTCAGAATGGTCTCTAGTTACCAGTAGTGTACCCCAAGGTTCAGTGGTGGCCCACTATTATATAACTTGGTATTTAAAAGCATTGTGTCTATTTTGCCAATGACATCAAGCTGTGTAGTATAATACAGTCTATGGAGGATTTTCATAGGCTGTTCCCTCACTTGGATGCCCAAACACTGAGTGTTGGGCATTCCCTTAGCAAATTATGTTCAATGTGGATAAATGTAAGGTACGGTAATTATTGGTAGTATTACCAATTACCTTGATCTGGTACTTTCAAGTGTCTGAAAAAAAAGCTTTTAACTGTCTTTTATGCCCCTCCCATATGTTACATATGAGATTTGAAAAGTGCTTATTTATGGATTGCCAGCTACTTCCTTGATTTGCATGACATTTTTGACTTGTCCTTCTTGGGGATTTATGTCATAGCTCTTTGGCAATGCTGATTTTGCTATACAGGCGGTCCCCTACTTAAGAACACTCAACTTACATACGACCCCTAGTTACAAACGGACCACTGGATATTGGTAATTTATTGTACTTTAGTCCTAGTCTACAATGATCAGCTGTCTCAGTTATCAGAGGTGTCTGTAATGAAGATTTAGTGTTAATTCTGGTCCTAATGACAACCCAACATTTTTAAAATCCAATTGTCACAGCGACCAAAAAAGTTCTGGCTTTGATTACAATGATAAAATATACACAAATATACATATATACAAATATACATATACACGACTTACATACAAATTCAACTTAAGAACAAACCTACAGACCCTATCTTGTATGTAACTCGGGGACTGTCTGTAACCAGTTGTCAGATATATATGGGTTTCTTCTTTCTTCTAATGGAAAATGTTTTGAGAAAAGAAGATACAGTCATGTTGGATTTTAAAATTCCCAAATCATTTGTTGTTGCAGGAGATAGTGGATAATCCAAATCATTTGTTGTTGCATGATATATCGGTCTATCTCCATATAAAACATGCATTCAGGAACAAGGCAGCACTCCAAAATTTAAATGAAAAAGCATGTTGTCTTTATGCCATGTTGTGATGTTTCGGTGGCACAAAACCTTTTTCAAGCAAAACATGCACTATATTGCATATAAGGAAGTTGGGATCTGAACATTAGGAATTGAAAACTGCTATGTGAGAACTTATCTTCAGCCATCTTCATACTGATGTCTCAGACCTTCAGGCAATGTCTATAAACAAAAGAAAGGAATCTGTGTTAGCAATTTACATTAAGGTAATGATTCCAGGGCCTAAAAGGAATCTCTAGATTGCTGAGGTCCTCTAGTGGGCCAGTCTGACCTTCTGTGCAGACATTTTTGCAGACATCATTTTGCCTACATTGTTTTGTGTACAGGAGCTCATGGCTGTACACTAAGTCTTTTATAAAGCCTTTGATTTTATTTATAATGATTTCTATACTTCAATACATTATGAAACTCGCCACCTTCTGTGTTTAAAGACTTAGATAAAAATAGTTTCTTATTCTGCAATATCCTGCATATTTTTTCCTTGTTTTACTTCTGCTTATTTTATTTCTTCTTTTACATTTTGGAACCCTGTTATTATTTTCTATTCATAGAATTGAATGAACACACTTCACACTGTGTTACAAAACAATGGCTATCTGTATTATTGTTAATTGGCTGAAAGTGTTACGAATGTTTTTGTTAAGGGCTATTTGACTATTTAACAACTATTCAGTGAAGCCCCATTTACCTTATGGCTTTTAAAAAGGCACAATGGATTTACTTAGAAATATATCCATAGGTCATATCTGGTAATAGTCAACACAACATCTTCAAAAAATTTGAATACATTTGTTACCACCTTCATCTATCTATCAAATTATCTATTTGAAAAATATTAAGAAAAAAACATATTCAACATTTTTTGGGTTTATATATAAATATATTCTAAAGGCTAACATAAGAAATGTAACAGCTACAGACATGCCATAACATACCCAGTGATTTACTTGAAGTCTAGGACATGAGTAGCAAGTATAATGACTCTACATAGGTGAATGAAGACTTAGGAATTTTGAGTCATCTCCCAGATGGTGTCACATTGTGATAGAATTCCTTTATATGGTGTATTTCTTCAAGAAATACAGACACACATGCTTTTTTTGGTCAGAACAACAATACTATTTAAATCAAAAGCAAACACATGTATTACAAAGTTTTTTTTTTAAAGGAAACAGGTATGGCAGGCTGATTTTGTCTCATTTTGCTGTCCTTTTTTTAGAAAATTAAAGAGTAACTGTACAGTTACTGACAAAAAAATAGTTTTAGCTGGAGAGAGCCTTTGACAACAATTCCATCGATATCTACTGTATATTATGCTGCTGGCTTCTTCCTATCCTGATATACAGGCTGGTATATCTATCATCCCTTCTTATAAAATCATATTCAGATATTCCTGAAGTGACTGGGCACTTCTTGGTTGTGACATCAGCTAAGAGCACTGAGGTTAGAGGACTGAGGGATTTCACATGAAGGACAGCATGTTTGTAATTGAATGACCTGAAGCATGTGATAGGTCTCCGTTTTGTGACATCACTCAAGGTTATGTGACAGAATACTAAGGGCATATAATTCATATAATTCAGGACAGCACGTTTGTAATTGGACAACCTGAAGCATGTGTTGAGTCACATGCTTATGACATCACTCAAGTTCTTTCAAGGTTTTCTTAATGCTGACAATAGTGGGGACTGCTAATCACTTGCATGTAGCAGGCTGCAGATGGGGAATGCACTCTTCCTCTACTGCCCCTCCCAACAAGCTCCATCTCCTTCCTTTCATCTTTAGCCATCCGGTACAGATTCCCTTGGTTACCAGTATGCATGGCAGAAGGAGAGCAGCCTGGGGGGATAATGTAAAGCCTCTGCTAGCAGCCAAAAATCCACAGATAGCTTAATTAGAGCAAATTAGATAATTGCTTATTTTTGCTTAGTTCAGTAAAAGTTCTTATACTTTACAGCTGTACTTTAATAAAACTGAAAAAATGTAAGCAGCTGCTTGTGCTGGAATAGATTAATAATTATCAAAATTATCTAATTTTAATATACTTATTTAATATACTCATCTTTATTTGAAGTTATTAAGGTACAGCTTTTTGGATGCCAATCTCCACTTTTGGCAAGACTTCTCTGAAAAGTAGATGATTGTCCACTGATTTCTACTGGTTCTAGGTAGATTGTACTTCTGATTCTAGAGGGAAGTAAGCATGATGGGGAGCATTTATTATCTTTTGTGCCAGGTGTTGTTTTCTGGCATCCGATTTTAGCAGTGTTTTTCACCTTAATTTTATATTGTGATGGCCTTAATGTATTTGGTGCACCGTAAGATGAACAAATGAGTGTCAGAAATGAACCACATTCATAAAGGAGTTTAGAGTCTTTATGCCTTTTTATTATGTGCCAAAAAGACTTTCAGGAAACTAGAATTGCAGGAGAAGTGTCAAAAGCTGTGCCCAAATTGAGCAAGTGTGAGTGTCAGAAAAATAAGGTTTTTGCCGACACATAATGAATATGGCGCATGAAAGGATAAGAAAGGATTGCGGCACCAGAAATGACATGTACAACACATAGTTAATGCACCTTGATGTGTCTGCAAGTCAAGTTGTCTAAGCTTATAAACATAAAACATAGATATATCCTGATAACAGTCTTTAACATTGCCTGTAACAGCATACAATCTAAACTAAATGGAAGGAGAGAAACAATGCGGCAGATTTATCAAGCTGTCTGAAAGTCAGAATATTTCTGGTTGCCCATGGCAACCAATCACAGCTCCCCTTTAAAATATTCATGAGCACTGGTAAAATGAAAGCTGAGCTGTGATTGGTTGCCATGGACAACTAGAAATATTCTGACTTTCAGACAGCTTGATAAATCTGCCCCAATAGGTATAGTACACATTACTGGTCTTTTTCAGGTGTCCAGCTCCTTATGGGGATTATATATATAGCTGCATGGACTACAATAGTATACAATAGTATTTGAGTCTACACAGAAATGTTTTTCAAAAAGATGCAGTCAGCTATTAGTGGATGGTATGAAACCTGAACAGTGACCATTAGGTGGCATAAAAATGTTTTTATCTAATAATTGAGACAGTAAATGTTAAGTAGTTGTCACGGTCACACAGACAACAGGAAGGTACCTGGGAGTACCCGGGAGGAAAGTCTCTATGGGAAGAGTCCTGTGGGAGGAGTCTGTGGACCATCTGGACCACCGCGGGAGATGGTATGAGGCCCACGGTGGAAGCCAAGGTTCAGGGATGTGCAGGAAACAGTCCGAGCCTGGGATGACAGCAGGAACACGGAGGAACACTGGTAAAGCTGGCAGACAGGACTGAAGACACCGCTGGACTGGAACCCTGGAAGGCACAGCAGGGAGCGTATGGGAACGCTGCAGACAGGAGACATGGAGGTGTCTGGAAACGCTGGAAGACAGGACACACCAGGAGCATATGGGAACGCTAGAGACAGGAGACACAGAGGCGTCTGGAAACGCTGGAAGACCGGAGGGTCTGGAAACGCTGGAAGACAGGAGCGTCTGGGAACGCTGGAGGGAAATCACTTCAACAGGAATCGCTGTGGGAAGCGAGGTGTGGAAACCTTGGAAGTTCCTTACAATGCTGTAACAATGCTAAAGATCCGGCCAGGAAGGGTGAGCAGGATTAGCCAGCGCCAATCAAGAGGACGCTGGCCCTTTAAATCTTGAGGAGTCCGTGCGTGCACGCCCTAGCAGCGGGAGCGCGCGGCCTGCAGGGACCCGAAGCACAGACAGAAGCCAGGAGAGGTAAGTCCGGGCAGGGGGACAGGGGCCGGCAGAAAGCGGAGCATGGGTGTACCTGTGATCCGCCATATGGATCGCAGAAGCACCCATGACAGTAGTGCTGGAAACCATGGGCCATTGAATAGTTATTGGACCTGGTGATCATATCTTCTGTCTTGGAAGCAGATCTGACGGGTATTACCATATTAGCCACAATGGGGCACCCATTGTCAATATTATTATGGTGACATTTTGGTATTTAAAAAAAAGGAAAGTATCTGTGTAAATGTCCTAACACTGGGGATATGACTACTCCTACCCTGAAGTACAGCTGGTTAAGGGAACACCAATCCCCCTGACCTACCCAATACAGAAGGAGATTCCCAGGAGAGCTTACAGGAAGCCCATGTCCCATGTAAGTCAATGGATAGAAGGAGGCTTTCTTCTCCTTCCTATTTGTTGTTAGGCACATTACCTCGCAGATAACAAATAGATGTGTGCACATGATTTTCTAATGCATTTGAAGAGCCTTACTTGGTTATGTATCTTAATATTTGCCTTTGTTACTGATTATTGCAACAAATAGTGTATGCTATGTATGTTACATCCATTATATATTCTCATTTCAAAGTTCCTGTCTAAGCACTGTTCGTATTACGGTTGTGGCTTTTTCTGGTTATATTTCCACAAGCTCTAATTGTTTGTATCGTGTTTCCTTGTAGAAATGTGTTTCTTGTTTTATCACCGGAATGGGGGTCTGTTTAGTTTCTTCTCATGGTTCTTCACCTCTTGTTTGTTTTAGAGTTATTTTTAAGGGATAATGTTAAGTACAGTGCAAGTTAGTGTTTGGTATTAGGGTATGCATTTAGGTATATTTCTATGGAAAGATTCAGGAAATGATAGGGTCAGTTATTGTCTGTTTTATTGTCTTGCCATAAGCTGTTTGTTCTGTTGTCTGACCATCATCGCCAGGAGAAATATTAATACCCACAAGGGGATTTCTATAGGCAGTGGTGTAACAACAACCATAGCAGACGTAGCAGCTCTAGTGGCTACCGCATGGCCCGCGTGGCACCTCATTTGTGGCCTCCCAACCCTCTCCATCTGCGTCCGCCTGGCCTGTCCGTCTCAATTACCACTGCTCATTCTATCTATGGCCATCCAACCAGCCTATCTGATCAGTGGCCTTCCAGCTGGCGCACCTAATCTGCGGCCACCCGGCCCACCCATATCATCCACTGTTGCACACACCACCCACCTCATCTGCTGCCGCACAGCCTGCCCACCACAACAGAAGCTGCCTCGCCCATCCTTTCCATCTACCAGGCCTGCAGCAAAAATCTGCTGGCCAACCTCCTCCACCTGTAAGCATGCCAAAACATATATGTAATTTTTGTATCTTTAGATGGGTGTGCATATATATATATATATATATATATATATATATATATATATATATATATATATATATATATATTTAAGATAGACAAAGACATACCTAGCTCGAGAAAATGGCATCTCCCGCCGTTTTGATTTTTGGCGGCCAGAAACAGAGCCAATCACAAGCCAATCACAAGCCTCTGGGTGGACTCTGCAATCCACCCAGCATCACGTGGTACACTTACACGTCGATAGCAGTGGTTGGCTGGCCTGATCAGGTGACCCTGGAATAGACTAGCCCCTGCCCGTGCTGCTCGCATCATTCTCTGTCTGGATGCCATTAGGGAGAGAGCTGCTGCTGCTGCAGGGATAGCGTTAGGGTGTTATATTAGCTTACTGTTAGGCAGGAGTGAGTCTACAAGAACCCAACAGCCCTTGTTAGGGCTAGAAAATTTTTTTTTTCTTTGCTTGTGGCTGGGCTTGCTGGCACTAGTAGTGCAGCTAGTACCATATTGTGATGAATTTGCAGGGAAACTTGCGAACGTTCTATTTAGCTCTTAGTGACACACATATCCATCTCAAACACCTAAGTGGGACAATTTATTAGGGGTTTGATTGAATTATGCAGAGTCTGCAGATTTTTTTTTTTACTTTTATTTTTTTTTCAAAACTAAAAGTCATCACAGGCACAGCACAAAATCCAGTTGTGTGCTGTCAGTGTAGGTTAGAAACTAGCCATACAAGAACCCAACGGGCCTTCTAAGGGCTACAATAGCGTTATATACTTTATTTTTTTTTATTTGCTTGTGACTTGCCTTTCTGGCACTAGTAGTGCAGCTAGTACCATATTGTGACGAATTTGCAGGGAGACTTGTGAATGTTCTATTTAGCTCTTAGTGACACACATATCCATCTCAAACACCTAAGTGGGACAATTTATTAGGGGTTTGATTGAATTAGGCACAGTCTGCCGATTTTTTTTTACTTTTATTTTTTTTTCAAAAAAAGTCATCACAGGCACAGCACAAAATCCAGTTGTGTGCTGTCAGTGTAGGTTAGAAACTAGCCATAGCAATCATCATCATCATCTGTGGTTGCTGTGTGATTTCTTCTGTTCGTTTTGTTAAAAAAAAACACAAAAAAACAAAAAATAAAAAACACAAAAAACACAAAAAAACACACATAAAAAATTTACAGTTTTCACTTTAATTTTGAAAATGTTGAACCCGAGGGCTAGGGGTAGGGGTAGAGGACAAGGGCGTGGGCGTCCAACTACTGCAGGGGTCAGAGGCCTTGGTCCTGGGCGGGGTGAGACACCATCTGCTGATGAGGGAGCAGGGGAACGCCGCAGAGCTACACTCCCTCGGTTCATGTCTCAAGTTAATGGGACTCGTGGTAGAGCACTGTTGAGGCCAGAACAGTGCGAACAGGTGATGGTGTGGATTGCGAACAATGCTTCTAGCCATTTGCCCACCAGTCAGTCTTCCACGCTGTCCACCCATGTCACTGAAATCAGCACTCCTCCAGCTCCTCCACTTCAGCCTCCTTCCCCCCAGTCTGCCCCCTCCCAGGAAAATTTGGTATTTGAACCGGCATACCGGCGCTTTGCCAATGCCCAGGTTTTCCACCGGTCGCAGTCTGTGGGTGATGATGACATTGTTGAAGTAGTGGAAGAAGTGTGTAAAGAGGTGTCGGACGATGAGGAGACACGGTTGTCAGACAGTGGTGAAGTTGTTGTCAGGGCAGGAAGTCCGAGGGGGGAGCAGACTGAGGGATCGGAGGATGATGAGGTGACAGACCCAACTGGGTTGATAGGCTGAGTGAACACAGTGCTTCTGAGACGGAGGCGAGTCCTATAGCAGAACAGGTTGGAAGAGGCAGTGGTGGGGCCAGACAGAGAGGCAGGGCCAGAGCTGGTGCATCAGCGCCAAATGTTTCACGTAGTGAAGCTCCCGTGGCGAGGGCTAGATTTTCGGAAGTCTGGAGGCTCTTTAAAGAAACACCGGATGACCGACGGACTGTGGTGTGCAACCTGTACCACACCAGGATCAGCAGGGGTTCCACCACTACCAGCTTAACCGCCCCAGTATGCGCAGGCATATGAATGCTAAACACCCCACTCAATGGAACCAAGGCTGTTCACCTCCGGCCGGGCACACCACTGCTCCTTCCCCTGTGTCATCTGCTGCCTCTGCTAGTCAGCCCCCTGCCCAGGCCAGCCCAAACACCTCCCATGCGAAAACCACACCTTAGCCTCCACGATCCTCCACAGCATCCACCAATGTCTCCATGCGCAGCGTTCAGCTGTCTATACCCCAGACGCTGGAGGGCAAGAGGAAATACAATGCAACCCACCCACACGCCCAAGTCCTCAACGTCCACATCTCCAAATTACTCAGCCTGGAGATGCTGCCCTATAGGCTGGTAGAGACCAAGGCCTTTCGCAACCTCATGGTGGCGGCCGCCCCTCGGGATTCGGTACTCAGCCCCCACTACTTTTCCCGATGTGTCGTCCCAGCCCTGCACCAGCATGTGTCAGACAACATCATTCTTGCCCTGACCAACGCCATTTCTGACAAGGTCCACGTGACCATGGACACGTGGACAAGTGCTGCTGGGCAGGGCCACTATATATCGCTGACGGCACATTGGGTTAACTTGGTGGAGGCTGGGAGTGAGTCTGACCCTGGGGCTGGTCATATACTTCCGACGCCGAGGATTGCGGGGCCTACCTCGGTCCAGGTCTCTCAGGCTTAATATGCCTCCTCCTCCTCACACCCCTCCTCCACCTTCTCCTCTGAATTACCATAGCATGGCGCCATCAGTCCGTAGCTCTAGACACAGCAGCAGTGCCGTCACTAAGCAACAGCAGGTGGTGCTCAGACTGCTGAGCCTAAAAGGCACACTGCCCAAGAGCTATTACAGGGCATCACAGCGCAGACTGATCTGTGGCTGGCATCGCTGAACCCGAAGCCAGGCATGGTTGTGTGTGACAACGGCCGTAACCTGGTGGCGGCTCTGCAACTCGGCAGACTGACACATGTGCCATGCCTGGCCCATGTGTTAAATCTCATAGTTCAGCAGTTCCTCAAGACATACCCAATCTGTCTGATTTTCTCGCATCTGCACGCATTTCAGGAAGTCCAGCAAAGATACTGCCACTCTCAGGGCAGCGCAGTGCCGCCTCCAACTGCCCGCTCACCGACTGTTGTGCGACGTGCCCACGAGGTGGAATTTAACATTAACCATGTTATCCAGAGTTTACCAGCAGCGCCGAGCGATTGTAGACTGCCAGATGTCAACTTCCACCAGAACTGGTAGTCAGGTCAGTCAGCTTCTTCAAGTCTAAAATGAGGAGTGGACGTGGATTTCTGATATCAGTCAGGTGCTGAGTAACTTTGAGGAGTCAACACAGATGGTCAGTGGCGATGCCGCCATCATCAGCCTCACCATCCGGCTGCTTGGCTTGTTGAAAAACTCTCTGGTCAGCATGAAGTCGGAAGCTTTGTGCTCGTCACAAGAGACGGGGTAAGAAGATTCCCTTGTTGATAGCCAAAGCGCCCTCAGGTCTGTTTCTCAGTGCATATTGGAGGAGGTGGAGGAGGATGAGGAGGAAGAGGAGGAAGAGGAGGAGAATGTTGGCGAGACAGAAGAGGGGAGCATTGCTCAGTCCTTCACTGTTCAGCATGTATGGCCAGAAGAAGAGGAGTTGAAGGAGGAGGAATTAGACAGTCAGGCCGGTGAGGGGAGTGAATTCGATTACTGGGTATTCACTCTCCTGGACCAAGCAAAATCTTTCCACTCTCATCCCTGGAGAGGAAAGGAGTGTGAGAATGCATGAATACCAGCAGGCACTGGTGCACAAGCTGAAACAGTATTTCCCAGCGCTAGCGGCAGAGGGCGTACTTCTGCGGGACACGTAGCGAGGGAGAGTAGGCGAGCAGGCAGCTTGTCCAGCACTGGCAGGGGTACGCTTTACAAGGCCTTTGCCAGTTTTATGTCACCCCAGAAAGACACTGTCACCTACCCCCAGTCTCGGCAGAGTAGGGCTGATCTTTACTGAAAGATGGTGAGGGAGTACGTAGCTGACCATACCATCGTCCTAAATGATCACACAGCTCCCTACAACTACTGGGTTTCAAAGCTGGACATGTGGCACGAACTGGCGCTGTACGCCTTGGAGGTTCTTGCCTGCCCTGCCACTAACGTGTTGTCTGAGCGGGTTTTCAGTGCAGCTGGTGGCATCATCACCGATAAGTGTACACGCCTGTTGACTGACAGCGCTGACAGGCTGACGCTTATCAAGATGAATAAAGCCTGGATTTCTCAGGATTTCCATTCTCCACCAGGTGAAAGAAGCTCAACCTGAATAATGTATGCACTCCTCCTCCTCATTTTCCTCCTTCTCCTCCTCTTTGTACACTAAAGCCGAGGAAACTGGCTATTTTTTGCCAGGGCCAACTGGCTCTAGCTATAGTACTCTATGTATTTAATTTTTCTGGAGGGCCACCTACCCGATCCTCTATTTTAAATTTTTTGGGAGTGCCACATACAGGTACTCTATGTATTTAATTTTTCTAGAGGGCCACCTACCCGGTCCTCTGGTTTGAAAACTTTTTTGGACTGCCACATACAGGCACTCAATCTATTTAATTTTTCTGGAGGACCACCTACCTGCTCCTCTGGTTTGAAAACTTTTTTGGACTACCACATACAGGCACTATCCAAATTTAATTGTCTCCATAGCAGCCTCCACACGTCGTCTTTATAGCTGGCTCCACACGTTGTCTCCATTGCTACCTCAACACATCATCTACATAGCTGCCTGCAAAAGTCGCCCATATAGCTGCCTCCATACATTTTCCCTTTAGCAAACGAGCTGTGTCAGGCAGAATTTTGGGTTGTTTTCATGGCTTCCACATCAAACTTGTTAACTTTGTCGCCAACCTGCTGTGTTATCCACAAAATATACTGCCAAACTTTTATCATTTACCGATATTATTTCAGCGCTTCTTGCGCATCTGTTTACATTCCCCTCACCCGCCATAACCAAGCCAATTACTTATAAGAACAGTACTACACTTGATCTTATACAAAAGGTTCTTAGAAGTGCTGTTTGTAGCCCCCGCCTGCTTTGAAAATTATAAGTTTTTCAAAGTAAACGCTTCTGGCCCCCAGGCCCATTTTGGGTGGGGAGGAGCCGAGAGGCAGGGGCTTGGACAGGAGAAAGCTTGCCTGGCAGCGGACCGCCAGCTCCATCCCAAGATCCAACTAACATAGTTTTAACTGCAGCACCTTTAATCTACTACTACCTTACTGCCTCCATACATCATCCACTTAGCAAACGAGCTGTGTCAGGCAGAATTTTCGGGTGTTTCACCAGCTACATCTGTTGCCGCCATGCTGGAGACCTGAAGTTGCAATCATAGCAGCGCAATATGGAGTCCCCATACTGTCGCTCTTAATCATGGAACCATTTCCGAAAAAACTATTAAAAATAGAACCGCTATGCTATTCCATTATTCCTAGATGAAATATTCAAACGACCCCGCCTGCTTTGAAAATTATAATTTCTTCAAAGTAAACGCTTCTGGCCCCCAGGCCCATTTTGGGTGGGGAGGAGCTGAGAGACAGGGTCTTGGGCAGGTGAAAGCTCGCCTGGCAGCGGACCGCCAGCTCCATCCCAATTCAGGCAACCTCAGATGCATCCATGCATACTGCCCCTGCTGTTTCCTGTCCATTTCGCCTCCACGATCCTCCACAGCGTCCACCAATGTCGCCATGCGCAACTTTCAACTCTTTTTACCCCAGACGCTGGAGCGCGAGAGGAAATACAGCACATCATCCTCTTATCAAACGAGCTGTGTCAGGCAGAATTTTCAGGTGTTTCACCAGATACATAATGGAACTCGGCGCATCTGTCGCCACCATGCTGGAGACCTGAAGTTGCAATCATAGCAGCGCAATATAGATGCCCCATACTGTCGCTCTTAATCATGGAAGTCGTCTCCATGGCTGCCTCCACATGTCGTCCCTTTATCAAACGAGCTGTGTCAGGCTCATTTTTCGGGTGTTTCACCAGATACGTTATGGAACTTGGTCACTATGTCGCCACCATGCTGTGTTATCGACTAAATATACCGTCAGCCTTTTGTTCACATAGGAAATCATGTCAGCGCTTCTCGCTCACCTCCTTTGGTTCCTCTCTGCAGCCTTAACCAGGAAAAATACTGATACATACAGTGCTACACGTTATTCTCGCCAAAAGGAATTTTTTAAATTGGTTTGAAGCCTGAGTCCATTTGGGGTATGTCGCCATGCCATTCTCTAGCCTGCCGCTGCTGCTGCTGCCTCTGCATGCCGTATTCTATAGTGTCAGGGTCAATTATTGGATGTTTTAGATACTATCTAGCCTTATTCGGTCACTCTGTCATCGCCATGCTGTTGCCCATAATTTTGGCATAATGGTGTGATTAAGCAGCCTCAGAGGCATCCATGCATGCTGCCCCTGCTGTTTCCTGTCCATTTCCATGGTGTTTCCATCATTTTCTGAGGTTTCCAGGTGTTTGGTCAAGCTTTCCTGTGCAGACCCTTGGTCCTCTTGAAAAATGCTCGAGTCTCCCATTGACTTCAATGTGGCTCGTTATTTGAGAAGAGCACTCGAGCATCGGGAAAAGTTCGCCTCGAATAACGAGCACCCGAGCATTTTAGTGCTCGCTCATCACTAATCTCTATGTACATGTATATGCTGTATGTTGTGTATGTAGGTATATGCATGCTGTATGAGTGTATATGATGTATATATGCTGTATATATGTGTATATGCTCTATGAGTGTAAACAGCAGTGGTTCTCAACCTGTGGGTCGGGACCCCAGCGGGGGTCGAACGACCAAAACCGGGGGTCGCCTAAAGCCATCGGAGCCGCAATTTTACTGTGTTTTCATGGTTTGTGGTTACCACAGCATGAGGAACGGTATTGCGGGGTCACAGCATTAGAAAGGCTGAGATACCACTGGTATACAGGGTCGGCTCCAGGTTTCATTAGGTCCCTGGGCGACAGAGTTTAAGAGAGTCCTTTTGCAATGAACTCACAGAGCAACATTAAACATTCAGAAACTAAAACCATTTCCTGTTTCCTAAAATATTCCCTGGTCTCTGTGACAATTGGATTTTAAAAATGTTCGGTTGTCATAAGAAACAATATTAACACTAAAGCTTCATTACAGACACCTGTGATAACTGTTAAAGCTGATCATTGTAGCCTAGGACAAAGTACAGAAAATTACCAATTACCAGAGGTCCGTTTGTAAATAGGGGTCGTATGTAAGTCGAGTGTTCTTAAGTAGGGAACCGCCTGTATGTGTATATATGGTGGTTATATACTGTATCTCTAAGTATATGATGTAAATATACTATGGATATGTATATAATGTATATGTACTATACAATATGTGTACAAATTTGATGTGTATATACTATGTATGTATATGATGTATATACTGAATGTGGGTATAAGTGAATATGATGTGTACATATTGTTTGTGTATATACTGTATGGGGGGAATCTATCATTACAATTGGTCTTTGACTTGGTTGTCTATGTTCAATTGCATTTTTGTTTTACCTGAGTTCATCAAGTGAGTCTATGTATGTTGTTGTATTTGATGTTTTTTTGTTTGGTTTGTCTATTAATATTGTTTTTTGGGTGCACATGTCCCTCTCAGGAGCAACTGGTCTTGATAAATGTAGTGATTTTGTCCTATTTCTATGCCAGTGGGTGATTTGAGTAATTTTGTGCCAAATTGCAAACCATGTATTTAATTCAGTGTTTTTGGTGCAAACAGGGTCTATTTTAAAGTGACTTTGCATTGTCCTATGTTAAAAAAAGTGCAATGAAAAGTCGCAAAACATAGACAAAAACCCCCAATGATAAATTCCCCGCTATGAGTTTGTATATACTCTGTGTGAATGTATAAATGAAACCTATTGTTCTTCCTTTCAGAGAAAGGAAGAGAGAATCCAACAATATTGCACCAATTTACACAAAAACAAGTAATAGCAAAAAATATATAAATTCTTTATTGTGGTTAAATAACAAATACTGGTTAAAAAATAATCCTGCCACAGAGGGGACACAAGACAATGTTGCATGCCAGACAACAGATCAGAGTAAAAAATTTGTTTAAAACATCTGAATATCGGTAAGGGCACCAGTGGCCATATCCATCTATGTAGTACTGATGAGAAGCATTAACCAATGGGAATACATCAGAAAATAGTAGTCAGAGATAAGTGAAATATAGCTCACCCATGTTTAACTAATCGTTGCCTGGAATCACAACAGCCCGGACGCGCGTTTTGGCTGGTTTGCAGCCTTCCTATGGGGGTCCTGGAGTTATGTTTCAAGAGAGAAGTGTTAGGGCCTATTCACAAGACCGTTAAGGGGCCCATGATTTTGCAGCACAATTTGCGGTAAAATCACAGTCATCATCCAGGTATATGGCACCAGTTCACAGTGTGGTGAGCCCACGATATCTCACCTCACTGCTACCGAGTCGGCCTGTTTCTCTATAGATAGGAGAGGTGTGAGTAGTGTTCAATCCCTCCTGCCACCTTCTCTTGGCTGTGTGCTATGCCGGGATCCTACCCAGGGAGCACACAGCCATCTGAATGTGGCCTAGGCTTTCATTATGCTTTAGATTTATCAGAAATTGTGCACATATCTTCTGCACAAAGCGACAATACATTCTCTACAAACTATGTATAAGTCATATATAATTAAATCATCTCATTATATTTGTTATCATTAGAGATGGGCGAATCGATTCTAACAAATCGGAATTCGGTTAGTATTTCAGGAAAACTTCGATTCTTGACAACTCTGAAGTTTACGGTGATTTGTGGGAACAAAGTTTATTTTTTTCCTCCTTTATTACCAAAATGGGTGCGAGCATAACGTATTACATGGGGCAGAGAACTCTGGGAAGGAGAAAGGGACACCCTTGATCACATGTGCAGACTTGTAAGCCAATCAACCACCAGCACCCCAAATAGCAGTTGTATTTTGTTGCTGAAGTGAATAGGAAGAATTTTGTGTAGAATCCACATAGTTTCTGTAGTGATTTCTGCTCCAATCCCAGGTTGTCCGTTTGAAGGATCTGTATACCCAAAATAACAGTTCTTTTTTGTTGCATTAATGAATAGGAAGAAATCTGTGTAGAATCCACATACTTTCTGTAGTGATTTCTCCTCCAATCCCAGAGTGTCCGTTTTGGGGGATCCGTATACCCCAAATAGCAGTTGTATTTTGTTCCTGAAGTGAATAGGAAGAATTCTGTGTAAAATCCAAATACTTTCTGTTGCGATTTCTGCTTCAATCCCAGGGTGTCAGTTTTGGGGGATCTGTATACCCCAAATAGCAGTTCTTTTTTGTTGCTGAAGTGAATAGGAAGAATTCTGAGTAAAATCCAAATACTTTCTGTTGCGATATCTGCTTCAATCCCAGGGTGTCAGTTTTGGGGGATCCGTATACCCCAAATTGAGGTTCTATTTTGTTGCTGAAGTGAATAGGAAGAAATCTGTGTAAAATACACATTCTTTCTGAAGTATTTTCTGCTCCAATCCCAGAGTGTCTCTTTTGGGGGATCTGTATACCCCAAATAGCAGCTCTATTTTGTTGCTGAAGTGAATAGAAAGAAATCTGTGTAAAATCCACATACTTTCTGATGTGATTTCTGCTTCAATCCCAGGGAGTCCGTTTTGGGGGATCTGTATACCACAAATAGCAGTTGTATTTTGTTCCTGAAGTGAATACAAAGAATTCTGTGTAAAATCCACATCCTTTGTGAAGTGATTTCTGCTTCAATCCCAGGGTGTCCATTTTGGGGGATCTGTATACCCCAAATAGCAGTTCTATTTTGTTGCTGAAATGAATAGGAAGAATTCTGTGTAAAATCCAAATACTTTCTGTAGTGATTTCTGCTTCACTCCCAGGGTGTCTGTTTTTGGGGATCTGTATACCCCAAATAGCAGTTCTTTTTTGTTGCTAAAGTGAATAAGAAGAAATCCACATACTTTCTGTAGTGATTTCTACTTCAATCCCAAGGTGTCCGTTTTGGCGGATCTGTATACCCCAAATAGCAGTTATATTTTGTTGCTGAAGTGAATAGGAAGAATTCTGTGTAGAATCCACATAGTTTCTGTAGTGATTTCTGCTCCAATCCATCTAGGTTGTCCGTTTGAAGGATCTGTATACCCCCAAAATAACAGTTCTTTTTTGTTGCATTAATGAATAGGAAGAATTCTGTGTAAAATCCAAATACTTTCTGTATGATTTCTCTGCTTCACTCCCAGGGTGTCTGTTTTTGTGGGGGATCTGTATACCCCAAATAGCAGTTCTTTTTTGTTGCTACAGTGAATAAGAAGAAATCCACATACTTCTCGTAGTGATTTCTACTTCAATCACTATCGCAGTGTGTCCGTTTTGGCGGATCTGTAACTACCCCAAATAGCAGTTATATTTTGTTGCTGAAGTGATAGGAAGAATTCTGTGTAGAATCCCACATAGTTTCTGTAGTGATTTCTCTGCTCCCAATCCCAGGTGTCCGTTTGAAGGATCTGTATACCCAAAAGAAACAGTCTTTTTTGTTGCATATATAATAGGAAGAAAATCTGTGTAGAATCTCCAATACTTTCTTATGATTTTTCTGCCCTCCAATCCCAGAGGGTCCGTATTGGGGGATCCGTTACCCCAAATGCAGTTGATTTGTTCCTGAAGTGAAGTAGGAAGAATTCGTGTGTGAAAATCCAAGTGACTTTCTGTTGGCATATCTGCTTCAATCCCAGGGTGTCAGTTTCTGGGGGATCTGTAATAACCAAAATAGAGTTTTCTTTTATGTGCTGAGTGAATAGGAAGAAATCTTGTAAAATTCCCATTCTTTCTGAAGTGTATTTTTCTGTCTCGCAATTCAACAGAGTGTCTCTCTTTGGGGGGATTGTATCACAAATAGGCAGTTGTATTTTGTCCTGAAGTGGAATACAAAGAATGTCTGTGTAAAATCCAGCCATTTCATTTTCTGCTCAATCACCAGGTGTCCATTTTGGGGGATCTGTTATACCCACAAAGTAAGCAGTTCTTTTTGTTGCTAAAGTGAGAATGGAGGAAATCCTAGTAGTGATTTCTGACTTGCAATTTTGGATGTCCATTTGGGGATCTGTACTACCCCACAATAGCAGTTTGTATTTTGTTGCTTGAAAGTAACTAGTGAAGAATTTGTGTACGGACATCCACATAGTTCTTGCTAATCTGATTTTGCTCCAATCCTCAGGTATCCGTTTTGACGGATCGCTGTATACCCAAAATAACAGTCTCTTTTGTGTGTTTTAATAATAGGAAGATCTGTGGAGAATCAGCCATACTTTCTGTTTGATTTACTGCTCCAATACCAGGTGTACTCCATTTTGTGGATATGTAGACCCAAAATAACCAGTTCTAACTTTGGTTTCTGAAGTGATAGGAAAGAATTCTGTGTAATTCAATACTTTCTGATACGATTCTGCTTCTACTCCCTAGGGTGTCAGTTATGGGGGGATTGTATACCCCCAAATAGCCAGTTTCTTGATTTTTTGTTGCATAAACGGATAGGAAGAGAAGCTATATCCTGGTCTTAGGATTCTGCTCCATCCAGGGTTGTCCGTTTTGGGGTGTCTGTTAACCCCAAATAGAGTTCTATTTTGTTGTGAAGGTGAATAGGAAGAATTCGGTGTAAAATCCAAAGATTTGTTGCAGCGTTTCTGCCTTCAATCCGCAGGGTATCTGTTTTCGCGGGGATCTGTTAACACTACCAATATCAGTCTTTTTTGTTGCTAAAGTGAATAGGAAGAATCTACATACTTTCTGTAGTGATTTCTGCTCCACATATCCAGGGTGTCCTGTATTGGGCTGTTGTATACCCCAAATAGCAGTTCCTATTTGCTGCGAAGTGAAATAGGAAGAATTCTGTTTAAAACTTCACCTACTTTCTTAGTGATTTTCTTCTCAACCCAACGTTCAGTTTTGGGGGATACTTTATACCCAAATACATTATTTTTGTTCGCTAAAGTGAGATAGTTTAGAAATCCAATATACTTTCTGTAGTGTTCTGCGTTTCCATCCAGGGTTGTCCATTTTGGGGGATCGTATACCCCAAATAGCAGTTCTTATTTTGGCTGAAGTGAATGAGGAGAAATCTGTATAGAATCTCCACATACTTTTCGTAGTGGATTTCTGCTCCAATCCCGGGTGTCCATTTTGGGGGATCTGTATTCCCCAAATAGCAGTTCTTTTTTTGTTGCGAAGTGAATAGGAAGAATCTGGTAAAATCAAATACTTTCTGTTGCGACTCTGCTTCAATCCCAGGGTCAGTTTTTTGGGGGATCTGTATACCCCAAACAAAGGTTCTATATGTTCTGAATGAATCGGAAAATCTTTGCTAAAATCCAATTCTTCCTGGCAAGTATTTTCTGCTCCAATCCCTGGGTGTTGGTTTTTGGGGGATCTGTACCCCACAAGAGTTCTTTTTGTTGCTAAGTTAATAGGAAGAAATCCACATAGCTTCTGTAGTGATTTCTGCTTCAATCCCGAGGTGTGCCGTTTTGAAGAGATCGTTACGCCCCAAATAGAGTTTTGTAGTTTTCTTGCTACAGTGAATAGGAAGAATGCTGTGTGGAATACACTAGGTCTTTATGATGTTTCTGCTCCAATCAAAGGGTGTCCGTTTTGAAGGATCTGTATAACCCAACATAAATGTTCTCTTTTTGTTTGCTTAAATTAATAGGAAGAAAATCTGTGTAGAATCAACATACTTTTGTTTTGGATTTCTGCTCAATCCCAGGGTGTCCCATTTTGGGGGACTCTGTATACCCAAAACAACAGTTCTATTGGTTGCTGAATGTGAATAGGAAGAACTTTTGTGTAATATCCACATATTTCCTTAGTGATTTCTGCTTCATTCCCAGGGTGTCAGTTGGGGGGATCTGTATACCCCAAATAGCAGTTCTTTTTTGTTGCTAAAGGTAATAGGAAGAATACATATCTTTGTAGTGATTGCTTCCATCCAGGGTGGTCCTTTTGGGGATCTGTATACCCAAATAGAGTTTATTCATTGCTGAAGTGAATAGGAAGAATTCTGTGTAAATCCACATACTTTCTGTGCGATTTCTGCTTCAATCCCAGGTATCTCGTTTTGGGGATCTGTGTACCCAAAAGCAGTTCCTTTTGTTGCTAAAGTGAATAGGAGAAATCTAAATACTTTCTGTAGTGATTTCTGCTTCAATCCCAGGGTGTCCGTTTTGGGGATCTGTATACCCCAAATAGCAGTTCTATTTTGTTGCTGAATGAATAGGAAGAATTCTGGTAAATCCACATACTTCTTAGTGATTTCTGCTTCACTCCCAGGTGTCCGTTTTGTGGGATCTGTATACCCCAAATAGCAGTTCTATTGTGTTGCTGAGTGAATAGGAAGAATATGTGTAAATCCACATACTTTCTGTAGTGATTTTGCTTCAATCCCAGGGTGTCAGTTTGGGGGATCGTATACCCCAAATGGAGGTTCTATTTTGTTGCTGAGTGATAATAGGAAGAAATCTGTGTAAAATCCAATACTTTCTGAAGTGTATTTCTGCTCAACCCAGGGTATTTCTTTTGAGGGATCTTTTTACCCCAAATAGCAGTTCTATTTTGTTGCTGAAGTGAATAGGAAGAAATCTGTGTAAAATCCACATACTTTCTGATCTGATTTCTACTTCAATCCCAGGGAGTCCGTTTTGGGGGATCTGTATACCTCAAATAGCAGTTCTATTTTGTTGCTGAAGTGAATAGGAAGAATTCTGTGTAAAATCCACATACTTTCTGTAGTGATTCCTGCTTCAATCCCAGGGTGTCCGTTTTGGGGGATCTGTATACCCCAAATAGAGATTCTATTTTGTTGCTGAAGTGAATAGGAAGAAATCTGTGTAAAATATAAATACTTTCTGTTGTTATTTCTGCTTCAATCCCAGGGTGTCCGTTTTGTGGATGTGTATACTCCAAAAAGCAGTTCTATTTTGTTGCTGAAGTGAAAAGGAAGAATTCTGTTTAAAATCCACATACTTTCTGTAGTATTTTCTGCTTCAATCCCAGGGTGTCCGTTTTGGGGGATCTATATACACCAAATAGCAGTTCTTTTTTGTTGCTTAAGTGAATAGGAAGAAATTCACATTCTTTCTGTAGTAATTTCTGCTTCATTCCCAGGGTGTCAGTTTTGGGGGATCTGTATACCCTAAATAGCAGTTCTATTTTGTTGCTGAGAAGTGAATCGGAAGAATTCTGTGTAAAATCCACATACTTTTTGTAGTGATTCCGGCTTCAATCCCAGGGTGTCCGTTTTGGGGGATCTGTTTAGCCAAAATAGAGGTTCTATTTTGTTTCTGAAGTGAATAGGAAGAAATCTGTGTAAAATCCAAATACTTTCTGAGGTGATTTCTGCTCCAATTCCAGGGTGTCCCTTTTGGGGATCAGTATACTCTAAATAGCAGTTCTATTTTGTTACTGAAGTGAATAGAAAGAAATCTGTGTAAAATCCACATACTTTTTGTAGTAATTTCTGCTTCAATCCCAGGGTGTCCATTTTGGGGGATCTGTATACCCCAAATAGCAATTCTTTTTTGTTGCTGAAGTGAATATGAAGAAATTCACATTCTTTCTGTAGTGATTTCTACTTCAATCCTAGGGTTTCCATTTTGGGGGATCTGTATACCCCAAATAGCAGTTCTTTTTTGTTTCTAAAGTGAATAGGAAGAAATCCACATACTTTCTGTAGTGATTTCTGTTCCAATCCCAGGGTGTCTGTTTTGGGGGATCTGTGTACCCCAAATAGCAGTTCTTTTTTGTTGCTGAAGTGAATAGGAAGAATTCTTTGTAAAATCCAAATACTTCCTGAAGTGATTTCTGCTCCAATCTCATGGTGTCTGCTTTGGGGGATCTGTATACTCCAAATAGCATTTCTATTTTGTTGCTTAGGTGAATAGGAAGAAATCTGTGTAAAACATAGTTGAACTAGGTCATCTAATTCCTGCCAGATGACATCTGACAACCCATCCAAGAGTCTGTGGGTTCGTCAGATATTACCCTTAGTGGGCATGACCCAGGAGCAGGTCAGCAACACTCACCTGTCCTCAATCAGCCTCTGTCCTGTTCATTTCACTCAGCCAGAGATCTAATAAGTGATCTGGGCACAGTGCCACTATACAGTGAGGACAAACTCCTTGAGGACAGTCAGCAGATGCTTGGCAGTGAAGAGGTGGGGCAGACAACTGCTGCTTTGTGCAGTAGGCTATGTGGAGAGTGGCACAGGAGGTTATGTTACACTTGAAAATAGTCGGGCTGTGCATACAGAGACCTTTGAGGAGAATAGAAGTGACAGGTAAACACAAATCGATGATGATGTAGCCCATCGCACATGGGAGCCGGATTAAGAGGGGTGTCAGTTTGTGTGTCAGCCAGCAAAGCAGGCAGGAATTTGCTACTGTGGCCATGAGTCTGCAGGGTGGCAGCAGTGCGAGGGTAAGAAACCCACTTTGTAGGCCCAAGTAAGCAGTGGCACAGGGGCTCAGCGAGGCAGCGGCATTAGTAGTTACTAAGTGCAGAGTGTTAGCAGTAAAATCCCCACCTCGGAGGTGTGGCAGTTTTTTGTTAAGACACTAGAGGAGCTGAGCATGTGTATATGTAGAATCTGTGGGCAGAAAGTGAAGCGTGGTCAGGGAACTAACATTGGCACCGTGGCCCTGTGTCAACACATGCAGTATCACCATCCAATGGCCTGGGAGAAATGTAGAACAGATGTGGAGGACCATCCTGCCGCGGCAGCAACAGCAGCAGAGCCTAGTAGCACACATGCCATTTCAGCCAGTCACGGCTCCAGCACCTCTGCAGAAGGGAGCTGTTTGACTTCATCTCCCGGTCCTGATGCTCCTGCTCCTCGCTACTCATGGCAGCAGCAGTCATTGCACAGGTGATTACAAAGAGACAACTGTATGCATCCAGCCATCCTAAGGTGCAGAAGCTGACCGTTGTCCTGTCCAAATTGTTGGTACTGTAGTCCCTCCCTTTCCAAGTCGTGGACTCAGCACCCTTCAGAGAACTAGTGGCTTATGCCGAACTGAGGTGAAGAGTTCCAAGCCGAAATTTGTTCCCCAAAAAGGCAGTGACAGCCCTTCACAAATATGTAGAACAGAAGATGGGCTAGTCCTTGAGCTTATCATTTTTTTCCAAGGTGCAAGGCAGCACAGACGTGTGGAGCTGTAACTACGGTCAGGGCCTGTACATGTCCTTTACGGCCCACTGGGTAAATGTGCTTCCCACCCAGCCACACCAACAACTTGAACAAGAGACACCACTTTCTACTCCACGTTGTCAAACTGCTGCTCCTGCGCCAGTGTCCACCTCCTCCTTCTCCACCACCACCTCAGCCTCCACAAGTCTAAGTGCTGCTCTATCATACCACATGTGCAGGGCACAGCGGTGTCATGCAGTTCTACACCTGGTTTGCCTGGGCGAATGAAGTCACACAGGGGAGGAACTGCTCTGTGTCATGCAAGAAGAAATCAATCTGTGGCTTTGCCCTCGACAACTGAAAATCGGAACCATGGTGACAGACAATGGGAGATCCCTGGCAGTGATGGCTCATGTACTACTGCCACGGCTGCTGTGGGGAGATGAGGGGTAAGGGGGAGAAGCAGTAGCAGCTCCATCAGCAGCAGCTTAAGTCTGGAGTCCTTAATGAGCAATTTCCTTCACCCGCCTAGTGATGAGGGTAGCCACCACCGGCAGCAGCAGGACATGGAGCAGACCCTGCAACTGCTGGTGGTGACCTACTTGGACAGCACTTTACCTCCCCAGGTAGAGGATCCCCTGAACTACTGGGCAGCCAAACTTGATGCATGACCGCAACTTGCAGAGTTTGCAGTAGAGAAGCTGTCCTGCCTGGCCAAAAGTGTGGTATTAGTGCGGGTGTTCAGTGCGGCGGGGGCCATCGTTACCCCAAGGAGAAGTAGCTTGTCCACTCATATTGTGGAGAGACTGACCTTTGTCAAGATGAATCGCGCTTGGATCGGCCAGGATTTCAACATACCAATGCCTTATGCATCAGATTAGATCAGCCATTAAATGAGTCTGGATTCTAACTACCTGCCTCAGCCACTATTCTGATGCTGCCACCTGCCTGATGCCACACATCTGCTGCCAGTTGCTCCATCTGCCTCTCACCATCTTCACCAGGGACTGGAATTGTCTGCCACCTCTACAATCTGTCATTGTGCCACTCTTTGGGCTCCTGCTGCTGACGCCGCCTCCACACTCTATCATTGTGCCACTCAGTGGTTTACCATGTTTCTGCCACCTCCACACTATGTCATTGTGCCACTTTGTGGGCATCTGATGCTTATTCCACCTCCACACTCCATCATTGTGTCAGTCTGTAGCTTACCATGTTGCTGCAACCTCCACACTCTGTCATTTTGCCACTCTGTGGGCTCCTACTGCTGCTGCTGCAACCTCCACACTATATCATTGTGCAACTATGCGGCCTACTCATGCTGCTGCCAACTGACCACTGTTACCCCGGAACACCCTGTAATTTCCATAATGCTGTTTTCACCCTCCACTACTCTATGACATTGCCACTATGTTTGGTTTTCCCCTTCATTTTATCTGTCAGAAGGAATGAAAAGCCTCAGGATTGATATCCAGAAGCAGGAGTGGATACAGAACACAGAGAACATGCAAATATCCCATTTACTGGTCATCTCGGTTTTGGATCCACTCCTGTTTGCTTTTGGCTTTAGCAATACTGATGGATTATTGACCGATTGAAAGTGGACACTGATGGATGAAAAGAAGTTCAAAATGATCAGTGAAGCCAATGCAAAATTAGTGTCGACACCCTATCCACTCCTTTCGGGGGTTTCTACATGTATCCGCGTTTAACCGAACAGGTTCTTTCGTAATCTATGGAATCATCTGATGTCAGTGTAAAAAGAGTGCACTCTTTGATGTTATAGTGGGAACTTGGCCCTCAGGTCAGTCCTTTCGAGCTGGCACAGACGTTACCTTGTCAGGCTGCGTTCCCGCTTCACTTATTTGGTGAAGTTGGCCTCTGTAAGTGCCCATGGAATTGAAGAGTGAAGCAATTCTAAGTGCGGCAGCTGTCATGTGTGTGTCATACTAAAACACAGCATTGTTTGAAGACCAAACCACACTCCCTATGCATATTTGAGCATGGAAATACCTGTTTTTTTACGTGATTCGTCATGATTCGATTCGGGTCGACTCAAATTTTTTCAAAAAACTCGGTGAATCAGGTCTAACCGAATTTCGCCTGTCTCTAATTATCATGTTTATATTTGTTTGTTATACAGTATTGGTATACAATACATTTTCTGGGAAATGATGCATCTCAGATCAAACCTGTTTAAAACTCCACAGAATCAATTGTAATTATTACATAGAAAGTTCCCTTTAATTCTGCACATAAGCTTTACTGTGTAAGAATCATATCGTTGCTGGAAACTGTCTTTGTATAAATATCCTCATTTTTAATGCCTTCAAGTTAATGATTGCATAAGTCTGTAAATATTTATTTACTGGTAAAAGGCTGGCATTCTCAGGTTACGATATTGCTCCCATGCTGTTAAATTGCAGTACAAAACAACTTTGAACTTCAGATTCAATTTTGTCACAGCTGTGCACTTTTGCCTAATCTACAATGCAAGGCTCTGCTGCTTTCTGTTAATATACAGCGCTCCAGAATAATGATAGACCCTTTGTGCTATGAAGGTGCCATAATCATTTCATTGCATGTTATTTCAAGGATTTCTAAATATATGATTCCATTCAAACTGATAAACTACTATATACATATCCAAATGCCTGTATGTGTTGATACAATAAGAATCTGAAGAACTGATAGCAAGTTATTTGCATTTGAGGAGAATCAGAAAAATGGAGCTCAATGATTAACCCTTTTGTGTCTAAGTCATTTTAGGGCCTTAAGACCAGGCCTGATTTTTTAAATTTACCCTGTGTCATTATAATAGCTTATACATATCTAATGGTTAAACATATCCAGGGGATTTTGACAATGTTTTCTTGCCACACATTGTACTTCAAAGTAATAGAATAAATTTGATGATATGTTAAATTGAAATTTGGCAAAAATTTCTAAAAATTATTAATTTTCAAAATTCACAATTTTCTGCTTTTCATGCAGATAGTCTTAACACCCAAGAAACTTTATAACTAACATTTCCCAAATGTGCCGATCTGAGCACGTCTTGTACCCCCTGGGATCTGTTGTCCTCCTGTCTTGCTTTTAAATACTTACCTGTTTGCATGTATCGATTTTCACTACTGCACTGCTGTACACCGCTGTTTTTGTGGATTGTTGTTATGTATTGTTGCAGTTTGTAGGATACATTGTTATAAGTCTGGGCACCATCGGCTTGAGAAAGTGCTACTAAGCGCGAAATGGCCCTGTTGCCAAGGTTTACTCCCCCCTGCATATGCATGTTTATCCGCTTGTAATAAAGGACATTCCTGTTTTTCTACTAAGGGTAGAGTTACGTCACTTTTTCTCTATATGCTTATTATGGATCATTGTGTCATCTGACCGAGCTCCAACACTAGTCCTCTATCGTGAACCTTGGTCCCCAGCTTGATGTAGGACTTGCTGTGTTGTGAACATGAAGACCAATGAGGTCACGGACAACAGTGAATCTAATTTACATGCAGGTAGGGGAGATGCAGACAACTTTTTTAATCAGTGTAATCAAAAGGACCCTTTACTTATGCTGAGTACAAAGGCACTAGAGCACCGAATAACTACTAAAGAAATCTGTCTCTTCTGGATGAACCACTCTCTGCGATCATAAAGAGATAACAATAGCTTCCCTCGGGGCCTAAGGGTATTCAAGGAAGCCACACATTACAAGGAGGACACAGAATTTATGAAAGAGTGGAAGGAATTGCATCTCCAACACTCTCTGAGCATTATGTACCTTGTTTTGAGGAGAAATAAAGTTGAGTATGCTAAAATAACTTGAACTGTGCAAGGCTAAAACCGAATTGAGAACGAGGATGTCTGACGCTGCATGGCAGAGTTTTTCAAAGAAGTTAGAGAAAAAAGTCTCATCCAGATTGAGGTGAAAGAAAAAAAGAGAGATAAATTCCTATGGGATAAAGCAGATTTCGACCAGGATAAGATATTTAGTTGGAACATCACAACCCCAAGAAGAAGAAAAAACAGAGGTCAACAGAATCGTAAGATACTGGACCACCGAATCGGATTCAAGCACATCTGAGGATCAGCCTGGGGTAGGAGCTTCAAGTGAAAAAGAGCGATATGGCCCTGATGCAGGGGCTGCTTCTTCTTCGATAAAGGGAAGGAATCCAACTTTGGAATCACTGATCCCTTTAGACGTAAGATCCTGAGGGGGCGAGGGAAAAGAAGGAAGGGGAAAATGGTATGGCCGGAAGAGAAAACATGTCTCATGGCGTTGAACGGGAAGAAGGTAACACATTTATATCCTAGGAATGAGACTAACCACCCATCCCAGAGTATGGACCCTTCGTCTTCCCCTCCCCTTCCTCCCTCTCGTTACCTTCCCCTTCCCCCCCTCCCTTCGGATATCTACCCTGATTTGCAAGTTAACAGATATTAATTTACTGTTGCAGATTGGAGAAGAGTGCACCATAGCTGAATGGTGCACTGATGCACACCTTGAAATTGTCGAATTTAAGGGAGGCATACCCTCTACCTTCTGTCCTCCACCCTTGCCGTTGGGCTCATCTATCAAGGTCTTTAGGGAATGTGTCATTGATGAAGTTCGAGCATTGATCTACACTCTAGTACCTACCAATCTCACTAAAGACGAAATACGGGCTCTTGACTATCTTAGTTCCCGTACTGACATTGTGGTGAAGCCTGTCAACAAGGAGGGCAATGTGGTCATTATGACCAGGGCCGCATACAAAAAAGAGGCTATGGGTCAGTTGCAGGATACCTCAGCATATATCCTATTGAAGAGTAACCCAACCCATAAATACCAGGACTGACTTACATTTTTACAATGGGGAGTACAACAAAATATCGGATAGAACGGCAAACAAACTGTTCCCCCTCAGTCCATGTTACCCATGTTGGTACCTCCTCCCCAAGGTGCACAAAACTTTGGATAATCCACCTGGCCGTCCTATTGTGGCAGGGGTTGGTTCATTGTTTGAACCCCTGTCACAATATTTGGACTGGCTGCTCTGCCCACTTTTGGCAGATATGCCCTTGTATCTAAAAGATACAAATGCTTTCTTAAAAATCCTTGAGGATCTAGAGTGGCAGGAGGCTTATTGCCTTACCCCGGTAGACATAGAAAGCCTATTTACATGCATCCCTTAGGATCTGGGGGTTGAATGTGTCAGGGAGGTACTAACCAATGCTCCAAGGAGTAAGAAGTACATCAATTTTGTGTGTGAGGGCCTCAGATTGGTGCTCTCGCACAATGCCTTCATGTTCGATGGAAACGGTGGCCTGCACATTTGCAAACATTTTTTGGCATGCTTTGAGAGCCGTTACATTTTCACTTTGGGCAACCCATATGCATCGAACGTGAAGGCATATCATCGATATGTGGATGATGTCTTTTTGGTTTGGGAGGGCTCCCGGTCTGACTTCATGTAGTTCGTGCAGCATTTAAATGCAATGAACTATATGAATATCCGGTTCACAGCAGTTTTTGGTGACAAACCTAGAGTTTTTGGATGTACTGGTAACAGAGTCAGGAGGTAATGTATGTACCACAGCCTTTAATAAGCCCACAGCTACTAATTCCATATTGCATTATAGGAGCTTCCACTTCCACCCAGAACACACTAAAAGTAGCCTCCCCTACAGCCAGTTTTAACGCCGAAGAAAGATCAATAGTGACGAGGACCAATTCTTGTCGCAGGTGGACGAGTTCAAATGTAGACTGCTGGATTATCCATCTAGTCTGTTGGACACTGCATAGTGGAAGGCCATGAACATACCGCGTAAGGAACTGCTAAAAAACAAGAGCAAAAGGATAGGGGGAGAAAGGGCTGGGAGATCATGTTTGCATTTTCTTTTGAGTATAGTCCCTGTGAGAATGTAATATGCTCAGCTATTCAAAAAAACGGGCACATCTTGGGACAGGATCCAGACCTGGCACCTATTGCGTCTAGCAGGAGGAGTAT
Source organism: Engystomops pustulosus (assembly GCA_019512145.1). Taxonomy (NCBI): domain Eukaryota; kingdom Metazoa; phylum Chordata; class Amphibia; order Anura; family Leptodactylidae; genus Engystomops; species Engystomops pustulosus. The sequence continues at coordinate 143,442,863 of CM033643.1, forward strand.
GAAAATTAGGGATAAATTAGTACACAGTAGGTTCACACCCATGGGTGCTACTTGGCTCCAGGGATGTGCCCCTATGGGAACCATAGGTGTGGTAACTGTAATAATAGAGACACACAATAAGAACCTTTGTGGTTTCTCCTTCTTTGGCATGTAAACTTTATACAAGTTAACTGTTGTGTCGACGCCTATGTTGCCGGATGTGATGTTGGCAGCCACTAATTGTTCAGGTGTACCTTAGGGTTTAAAGGTTTGTTTTTAATGTTGCAGTGCATACCATGATTAAGGCTCCGTAGTGAGCTGAAACGCATAGGTTTTTTTGCCTCTGTAACCTGCACCGTCCATGCACTTAATTTGTGCTTTTTAAATGGATATGTAATAAAGCGATGTTTTGAATTTATAACACGTGCTCCGGCTACCACAGTTTTTTCCTTGGATTACTCTACTTGCCAGACGCCGTTGCAGCACCTGCTTTGGAGAACCCCGACATCCAGACCTGCCAAGGGAAATGTGAGTGTACTCTTTTTCTGGACTAACTGTAATAATAGTACTTTGAATGGCTAACTGAAGGTCATCAATTTTGGCATTCGGTTAGATCTTTTATGACTTGTCATTCGGACTTTGTGGTATATGTGATTTACTGCCCTTGCGGGAGGTTCTATATCAGTAAAACAATCAGAAAATTTTTTACTGCTTTAGGGAACAGCAAAGGTCAGTTACTAAGGGTAGTCTTGTAGAACACATATTTAAGGAGCATGGGGGTGATCCGGAGATTTTAAAATTCTCTGGGATCGAATGGGTGGACTATCCCGCTGCAGGACGGTACCATATGCAACTCCTATTGCAGCGTGAGAGCAGATATATTATGAAATTTGGGACACTGGGACCTCTAGGACTCAATGACAGGAATGAGCTTGGGTATTCCTGTAAGTCCAAGTCAGGCTATATTTGCTGTCTCCTGTTTTATGATCCTCCTCTGATCTCCACTACAGTATATGTCAGTATATGGACTCTGTCCGCCAGACTTCTTTCTACACTGTTGCTAATAACTATGATTTCCCAAATGTTTGCTTTATATCGACATGAGGTTTTATGCATCCTCTTTCTTTTTTAGGTTGTTAGGAGGTTTAGAATTGTGGGTGCAATTTTTCAAGTTTTTATGAAAATTACCAAAAACCTTATTTAGAGACACCTGCTCAGCTTTAAGTGACTTTGAGAGGCCCAAATAGCAGTAAACCCCCATAAATCATGCCATTTTAGAAACTACATCCCTCAATGTGTGAAAAATCAACTGTTAATCCTTAAGATGCTTCACAGGGGTTAAAACAAAATGGAGGTGTAATTTACAAGCTGTAATTTTTTTTAAATAATATATTAATTTTGGCCAAAAATGAAACTGTCACAAAGTATTAAATGATGAAAAACTCAACAAAGTTTGATACCCAATTTCTCCCGAGTATGAAGATGCCCATATTTGGTGGTTAACTGCTGTATGGGGACATGAACGGTAGGAGCACCATTCAGAGCAGAGCTGCATTGTCACATTTTACAGGCTGTAAAATGTTTATTTTTTTTTTAATTTGGACATATGAGGATTATTTTTTTGTAGATGAGATTCACTTTTCAGGTACATCATTTACGGGGGGTTCAATAGCTAATAATCAGATTTTATTTACTCTTTTTTGGTGGTGTTTAAAAAAATCATTCATTCTTGTTTATGGTTTTTAGCATTCCGGACGTTTACCGTATCATAAAAAAATGAATTATCTTCATTCTATGGGTCATCACGATTACGGCGATACCCCATTTATATATCTTTTTTATGGTTAACTTGTTTTGCAGAATATAGAACTTATTTTGTGAGAAATTTGCTTGTTTTTTCATCGCCATGTACCAATGGGCATAAGATTTATATTTTTTTGTTTACAGAGCTATTTTAGAGCTTATTTTTTGCGGGACAGGGTAAATGTTACTTTTTGATCACTTTTTATGCGCTTTTCTATGAGGTCAGATGTGAACATTTCATAATTTTTGTGAAGTTTTTTGGCGTTTTTTTTTTTTTTTCCGTCCTTCACCGTACAGGTTCAGTGACAATTTTATTTTATTGTATGGGTTGTTACAGACATTGTGATACCCAATATCTTGTGTTTTTTTGGGGGTGATTTTCACTTTATTATGCTTTATTTGATTATTGCATGGGATGTGACTTCAGGGGACTTTTATTCTATTTATAATAGTTTTTTTTTATTGCACTTTTTTCTTTTTAACTGTTTCTTTTTACTGTTTTATTTTGTCCCAAATGTATCAATGTTATTTGCAGTGCCATTTTATACTTTGTGCCATGGATTCTCATGTTCTCCTGAGATGCATTGCGTTCTTTTAGGTACAAACTTCTTGGTATTTAAGAAGTGCCTGCACCAAAATTGTGTCACACGTGACCCTTTTGTGGGGCACTGAGGTGCTCAGTCGGACCGTGCGCCAGATTTAACAAGTCTGACAAAAGTGTGTTGCAAGCCCTATGTTAAAGGTACACCAAAAAATAGTTGGTGCACTCTATTAAGGCAGTGCGAGTGGCGCCAGATTCATGAAGAACGAGCACCAGAAATCCTGAATCTGACGCACCCTGCACACTACACAGGCAAACTGCATTTAGTGTAGTGTGCACTGTTCTTAGTAAATGTGTCTCATTGTGCTTCAATTGCATTTAAAAACATTTCGGAATCCAATGCCGCTCATTGGAAATGTAAATGAATTCTAGTAGGTTATCTGTCAAGCAGTGGACAGTATTACAAAGGAGTAACCAAAGCATCTCATAAGACTTCAACTTATGATTGTCAGCGCTAATGCTTTTCATGAATATATCAGACTACAACCTTTGTTTGTCAGCATACAGCACAGCAATTTAGAATAATGAAACTATATGAAAACTATATGAAGACTGGAATCATTATATATTGACTTCACAAAATTCAGAAACTATTAAATTGTGCCCTTAAATCTATCCTAAGTAAGGCTTTAAAAAAAAGCTATTAAAAACCTGTTGAAAAGAATGGGTCAGTAAGGAATCAGTGAAAAATTACTGAATCCAGGAAGAGAAAGCAAATCTGTATTTGTCCATAGGCCAAAATGGGTTTAGTGAAAAATCACTGATGTGAAAAAAAATGCCAATGTGAAACCACCCTAAGGAGCATCACAAGTTATTCTGATCAAGAATACTGCTTGATCTGGACGCTTCCCACATGGCATCTTTTACACCTCTATTACATTTTTGATTTTGATGCCTCTGTTAAGCCCCTTCCACAAGCGTTCAGACATGAGATCCAGACAGCACTCACTGCGAGTGTGATGCGAGTTCAGCGCATCACACCTTCAAGTGTGGAAGGAGCCTAAGACTTCTGATTGGACTTTGAGTATTGTCTGTTTAGTAACTTTGTCTTCACACACCCTTGTTGTGTAAATTTTGTAGCCAAGGGAATAATTTTAAAAAGTTATGAAAAACATAAATATAGCATAAATAATTATATTCTTTAAAGCATAGGGGGAGAGTTATCACTGCTTCTTTGCCAGTTTTCTGGCAATGCAAGAATTTATGATTAAAATAATAGAAAGAGCGCAGAGGGGGTGTAGAGGGGGGCGGTAGCCAATAGAGAGGGTGGGCGCCGGGCGTTCCTACATTCCTGCGTTCTTTTGAAAAACCAGCTCACATTTGTAGCTAGTTTTGACTCAAAACTACACCAAATCAGACCAGGCGTAGTTTTTGCCTGCAATCACAATCTCCTACATCTATTATTTTCACATTTAACATTTATAGGATAGACAAAGAATAAATCATAACAAAGGATGTTACAAAAGTCAGGAGAGGATTCATAAGGGGGTTTAAGACAAAACCTTATTTGTCTTTTTAGAGCAGATTTTTACCTTTTAGAATTACACAAAGCTATTATTTTAGAATTATTTGTGAACTGTAGAGTGAATGCAAAATGATATAAACAACATTATCACCAGGAGAGTTTTACCTTGAGCTCTTATGTGACCTAGAAATGTCTCTAATGAGGCGTTAGGTTAATGTAGACTGCTAATGAATGACAAACAAAATTGCCTTTCAATGATTCCTTGAAGTATATCGAATGTTCTTTAGAGTGATAAAATGAATTGTCCTAATTTCAGATAAATATTAATTTTTAGCCATAAAAATGTGAATTAAATTCTGCAGTTCCATTGATTACAGCATTCTGTCTAGAAGACTATTGTGCCAGGTGCTCAGTTAATTTGCAGCCTGAACTATTTGGCATTTATCCTAAAAGCTCTAAAGCTTAGGCTTTATTGAAGTCATATTTTATTGTCTATTTTGATACATTATTTTTTCAAGTAAACTTGCTTTAAATTTTTCAATGCCAGCAAATCATTTCTGGCCCTTAAAAACACCACACAAGCATAACATGTTATGGTTCTTTAAAATATATACTGAAAGGTTTTACTGTACACTAAATGCCAAACTTCCCACCTTCCTATAATCTTTTTTTATTGAATGAAGCAGAAGCTCATTTGTTGTGTTGAAGCAAGAAGCAGTTGGCTGTATCTGACAAGCTATATAATTTAATTGGTTTGATACTGTATGTTCACCCTATGATTAATTTCCTTCTTCTTGGATTTACAGATTGCGAGTCTACCAGCTTCTAAATCTAACTACAAGTAAAAAGAGAATTCTTGATAAGTTTTCCATATATACATTTTCTGATTCCCTGAGATCTATCATTTTGGACAAAATTTAGTTTTTAACATTATGCAAATTAGCCCTTTTGCACCCACAAGGGAATTGGCTAATTCCTGTTTTTTTCCTCATTCATTCATTTTCTTCTTCCTGTTTAATATCTCTTATCCTATTATTGTAAATGTAAAATTAGCAACATTGTTTTACACTTATATTCTATCTGATGTCTCCTGTATCCAAAGGAATCTTTAAATTGGTTGGCCATTCTTTTACATAGGTTACCCATATGCCTTTACTGCCTTAATAATAATCGGTGAATGTTCATCAAATAATTCAGCATTCCTGCTACTTACCGTAGTGCTGTCTTCAAACTGTACGTGGATCTTTGTTTACATATCTAAGTACTGCTGATTAGGAGGGGCTAAAGCAGTAGAGTTATGACTCATCCTGCTCTCCCCCTTCTATCTCCTTGTGTCTATCAGAGAGACAGACTGTGAGAGAAAGAGGCACAGTGAGTGACGCCATTAGGACGGACTGAAGAAATGAGAAACAGGAAGTTGTGTATATATGCAGATTACAACAAGATGAGAAGAAGGAAAGGCTGAAGCTTTGAACAGAGGTACAGATACAGGTAGGTTATATTCCCACGACTGTAGGCAGACGTATGTAAAGCCGCAAGCTTGCAGCCATACATACGCCCCCCATAGGCCGGCAATGGGCGCACAGAGTGATACGGTGCCGCACACATGTGGCACCGTACCGCTCCGTACACGGGGAAAAGATAGGACTGCATCACTATGGAGAGGGGAGGGGTCACCACTCCTCTCCATCGTGCAGAACGTATGCCCACCGGACTGCGGCCTGGCGGGGATATGTTTGTGTGAATACAGCCGTATACATACCATACATGTGGAAGATATTTATTGAAGTGACCAACCCCTTTAAGCTATGACCTAAATAAATGGTTGTTTAAAGGATACCAGCAAACCTTGTAAATGTTTACAAAATCTGTAACATCCTTTTTTTATTTAAAATACATTTTCCACAGTGCTGAAGTTTTTCTGTGATGAGTGAATAACATAGTAATTAAATTTTATTGCACAATTAAAATTTACTTTGTAAGGAAAATGTGATTAGGGTTACCAGACAGTTACGGTACACAACCGATTTACTGTGTTGGACTTTGTTTTTGTTCTTTGGTCTTTAGAGAAGCTGCAGTATATGAGCAGTATCAGGGTGAAATTGGACGTGGTCAGCATCTGCACTAGATTACTGTAGTCTTTCACACATAGGTACAGGGTCAGAAATTATTGTACACATTCCACTTATTCCTCATACTCTTGTTCCCCTTTCAGTCACTGCAGCTATCTATACTATTGTTGCACAGGTTGTGATACAATTGATAAGTTATCACGATTAACCTGTATTAAAATAAAATGAATATGTTTCATAATATTAAATCATTAGCTTGCTTGATTCTTTTATTTCCCTATCCTGAAAATGTTTTGATAGTCAATGCATTAGCATCTGTTTTTTTGTACAACCTAACTCTCCGTTGGAGTTAAATGTGTTGATCACATATAAATAATTGATTCTCAGAAGAACAATAATCGTGTCATGTTGAATCAATTATGTATGCCCAATGTGCTTGAAATAGTAGTTTGGAATTGTTTTTCCCTGGAGTTGATGTGTGCAATGCATATGTGAGAAAGACCAGTGCAAACTTGGTAGTAAATATCATAACATTTTTTAGTAAATATCATATAATATTTTTCTTTTAACTATTGAAAACACTATATACACTTTGCTAATATTTTTTTTAACAAAGGCTATTTGCCTTTTCCTTTTCAAGACCCAAGAATTCAATTTAGCATTTTACTTTTACATATACACATATATTTTGAAATCATCATTTCTGAAGACTGATTTACCTGTTATGAGTCCAATAAATTCACTAAGTCAGTGAATTTTAATGTCTACTATTTAGCAGCCACTTTGTCTTTCACCACAGAGTCATAATAGTTTGTTCTCCTTCTCTTCAGCTCTCTACAATTTTCTCAGTACACTGTCAGTTCCCAAATCATAATTACATGCAAACAGTTTTTCCTTTTATGGGTTGTTTGGCATATAAAAGGATTTTTTGACCTCTAACTGTATCTAATTGTATCTTCCACGAATATAAAATGTAGGTTATATGAATAATTAACTACAAGAGGTTTGTATAAAATTTTAGAAAAAAACATAGAATAGGTGTCAGTTGGGTATGCACCTTTAACAAGTATTTTGTAATACCAAAAAACAGAACATGGTTAGTACTGCTTATCCATACACTGCAGATTCCCAGCCTCCTTCATGTCTCCAGATTTTTGGTCTGCTCAGAAACTTCCTGATAAACCATTCCTTCAATAAGCAAATAACTGGAAAACAAAACACATCTCATAAGTGTGCATATGACTTGATCTTGTGGCCAAAATGGTTTGAATCAAAGTGTCAAATGTAAATGTAAGTCAAAATGTGTCAAACGTAAAACTACTTTTGCATCTCAATAAATTAAAATATCAAAATAACAGCAAAAGGTTATTTTTTTCAGTAATTCAATTCAAAAATTGAAACACCTATATTGTATAGAGTCATTACAAACAGAGTGAACTTTTTCAAGTGTTGTTTTATGTAACTGTGGATTATTATGGCTTACAGCCAAGGAAATCTTCAAAAAATTAGAATAATTAACTCAAACCACTTACTAAGTGTTTTAAAAGGTCTCATAGTCTGGTTCAGTTGGTGACATAATCCTGGAGAGGACTTCTGACTTGGTCCGATCACACATGGAATATTGTGTACAGTTTTGGTCACCGGTGTATAAAAGGACATAGTAGAACTGGAATGGGTGCAGAGGAGAGCAACCAAGATTATTAGGGGAATGTGGGACTAGAATACAATGACAGATTACAAAATTTGGGAATATTCAGTTTAGAAAAAAGACAACTGAGGGGAGACCTCATTACGATGTACAAATACCTGAATGGGCAGGACAAGGATCTCTCCAAAGTTCTTTTTATACCTAGGCCTGTGACCAGGACAAGGGGGGATCCTCTATGCCTAGAGGAGAGGCAATACTACCATCAACATAGACAAAGGTTCTTTAATGTAAGAAGAGTGAGACTATGGAACTCTCTGGCACAGGAGGTTGTTTTGGCGGACTATATGTACATGTTCAAGAGAGGCCTGGATGACATTTTGGAGAGAAAAAATATCACAGGTTATGGGGAAAAAACATTTATTTATTTCTTAAAGGTTGGGCTTTATAGACTTGCTTCTTTTTCCTGCCTTATATACTATGATACTATGATACATAAGGAGGGAAAGCAAAAAAAAGTCATTGCTAAAAACACTGACGGTTCACAAAGTTCTGTATCAAAGAATATTAATTGGAAGTAGAAGGAAAAAGTGTGGTAATAAAAGCAACCATACACAGACATATCGATGACACGGGCTAGAAAGTGTTGCATTCCATGTGTCAACCCACTCCTGACCAATACACAATTCCAGAAGCATCTTACCTGGACAAAGGACAAAAAGAACTGGATTTTTACCCAATCGTTGAAGGTGTTGTTTTCAGATTAAAGTACATTTTGTATTTTATTTGTTTAGAGTGGAGAGGCACAATCCAAGCTGCTTGAGGTCTAGTGGGAAATTTCCACAATCAGTTGTGGTTTGGGGAGCCATGTCATCTGCTTGGAGAAGTGGGTTGGATACTGTCAGTTTCGGCACACACATCGGTTCGGAATAACTCATCATATAGGATGAAGGTAAACATTTATTAGATGTCTCGGAACACAATGCGTTTCGGAGTGTCAAAAACTCCTTTCTCAATTGATGTGAGACTGCAGCGTGGGAGAAACAATGTCTGTCCCAGTATCTGCTTGACAGCACAGCTGTCTATAAGGAAATTTTAGAGCACTTCATGCTTCCCTCTGCCGACAAGATTTTTGGAGATGGAATTTTCATTTTCCAGCGGGACTTGGCACCTGTCCCAGCTGTGAAAGGTACCTATACTTGGTTTAAAAACCAAAAAATCACGGTACTTGATCAGACAGAAATCTTGCCTGACCTTAATCCCATAGAGAATCTTTGGTTATTGTCACGATGAAGATGAGAGACTCTAAACCCAACAATGCAGACGAGCTGAAGGCTGTTGTCAAAGCATACTGGGCATTCTTAACCCCTCTGCAGTGCCATCAGCTGATTGCCTCCATGGCATGCTGCATTGATGAAGTCATTCATTCAAAGGAACCCCGACCAAGTATTAAGTGCATTTACTGTTCATACTTCTTCATCAATGTTTACAGTTGGTCTCATATACTATTCTAATTTTTTGAGATAACAAACTTTGTGGTTTCCTTGGCTGTAAGCCATAATCATCAACATCAAAATAAATAAACACTTGCAAAAGTTCACCTATTTGTAAGGACTCTATATAATATATGAGTTTTACTTATTAAAATAAATTACTTTTAACAGTACAAGTGACTATAAGGAAACAACTGGGATTTGTCAGGTATATCTTTTCTTCTTTTATATAGCTAAATGGGCCATTGAAAATAAAATGTTATATTAATGGATAATCCGTTTCAGTTTATTGTTCTACGGACATTAACTGGTTAAGGACAAAATAGATCGTTCAATTTAGTAGTCCCTTGACGCACTTGGGCAATCTATTTCGTCTTCAGATCATGATGGCACACTGACTGTTACATATAGCCTGGGCTCTGCTGGCAGGGAGATCTCTCCTTGCCAGGCAGTTTAACCTCTTAACTATCATGATCATGTATGATCGCGGCAGCTAAAGAGAGAGACAGAGGGTACATGTTTCCCTCTGTCACTCCCCCGGACTCCCACATCCTGATCAAGGGTGTCAGGGAGTTGCCATGATGGCCATTTAGGCCTAACACATTGCAGTACAGAAGTACTATATATAATTATATTTTTTGCAAAAAAAAAAAAATAAAATAGCACCCCAACACACAAAATTGGTATTGTCGCTTCCATACTGACCTTGGCCAAGCAGCTATTATACCTGTACCGTCGGGGGTATAAAAATACAAATAAAAGACTAATTGAAAATTGCAATTTTAGTGTTTCCTACCTCCAAAAAATATGTAATAGAAAGTGATCAAAATGTCAAATGTACCCTATAATGGTACCTATCTAACCGTTTCCTTTCCCTACAATAAACAAGCTCTAATAATTCTCTTTTAAGTTAGAATTAAAAACTTTACAGCTCTGTGAATATGGCGACACATAGGCAAATGTGGGTTCCTTAAAAAGTGTTTATTTGCTTATGTAGCAAAACAGCTGTTTTACTCTGCTCCGCTGTGTTAATACTGTACATTTGAATCATCATGCTATTTTTACTATAAAAGTTGACCCATTGGAAAATACAAATCTTAATGCAAAAAAACAAGACCTCATATGCCCATGTCAGATAATAAATTAAAAAGTAATGTCTTTTGGAATTTGAGCAGGGAAAATTTTTTTAAAAAGGTGCCCTTAAGGGGTTAAACAAGAGAAGGTACCTAAAAGAATTTAACCAATGAAATTGAAAAGTTCAAAAGAAATAGCATAGCTCTCTTCATCCTTCCATCTAGGCAAGAATTGTTAGGGGTTAGAGGATCTGCTTTAGTCAATCAGTGGCCCAACTTAAAGGACATCTACCACCAGGATAAGGATTGTAAACCAAGCACACTGACATACTGCTGTGTGCCCCTTTGCCAGGATATGCTCTTCTTTAAGCTTTGTATGCCCTGTTTAAAAAAAAGAAAGCTTGAAAATTATTAAAATGAGCCTGAGTGGCTAGCGACTCCACATGTGTTAATAGAAACAGAAGCCCCTCAGGATCATTTGCATACATTTTTATAGCCTTTTTTCTTTAAAACAAGGGCATAAGAAGCTTAAAGCAGAGCAGATCATGTCACAGGGGTACACAGGGTATATAGTATGTCAGCGTGTTGGGTTTAAAATCCTTCATCCTGGTGGTAGATGTCCCTACCACTTGTCAGAATGCTGGCAAAGGCATTTTTAAAATCAGCATGGCATAGGATATTGCAATCTGTCACCAGCTAAAAATCATATTCCTGGTGGTAGTTTTGCTTTAAACCTGCCATGGCCCTTGAGGGGATTTCCAGGATTCCTGGAAAACACTGCCTAGATTAGCTTTGGTAATGTTAAAACTCATCATTAACATATGATAGGAATAGAACAACCATGATCTTCTGGTACGGCAGGTACATCGACGACATATTGATTGTGTGGTCGGGGGGTGTGCCTGCCGTGCCAGAATTTGTCTCCTACATCAATAATAATTCCATCAACTTAAAATTCACTCATTCATTATGTAGAGATAAAGTTGTATTTTTGGACTTAGTGTTACAAGCACAGGAGGGTGAAATTGTTAGAACCAGTACACACAGAAAGAGCACAGCGGGTAACACTATACTCCATGCTGGTAGTTCCCATCCAAAACACACTATTCGTGCTATCCCTGTTGGAGAATTAATGAGATCTAAAAGAAATTGCACCCACATAGAGGATTATAGAAAAGAAGCCTCGGAAATCAGACAAAGGCTGCGGAAAAGAGGTTATTCCAGAGGGTTACTTGACAGAGCTGAAACAATTGTTGAGCAGAAGAATAGGGAAGAAATGTTAATTAAAAAATCCCCCAAAAATCACAATAAGAATACCAATAACAATACGCCATATTTGGTGTTAGATTATAGTAACCAGTTTACACAAATTAAAACACTGGTACAAAAATGTATACCTATCTTGTGGGAGGATGAGAAATTACGGGAGATTTTAGATGAAGGGTGCAAGATAGTATCCAGACGTTCTACTACCATTGGGAATCGAATCTCACCAAGCTATTTTATGTCTTCCAATAAGTCAGAGTCTTGGTTACATCAGAAAGGTTTTTTTAGGTGTGGGGGTCACCCTTGCAAAACTTGCAGATATGCGAGGGTCACCCGCACATTTGAGAATACGGAAAATACACACTCTTTTAATATAAAGGGATATGTCAACTGCAATAGTACTTTTGTGGTATATGTGATCAAATGCACCTTATGCAACAAAATGTATGTTGGTAGCACCATTAGACAGCTTAAAAAGCGATTTTTGGAACATTTGAACGATATTAATTATTTGAAAAAGAGATGTACAGATTCGAACCCAGATCAGTCAACAAAGGCTGTCTCTAATGTGGCAAGACATGCCTTTGAACATCACGATGGTAAAACTAACAGTTTAGAAGTATATGCTATCGAACAAATATGTATGAACACCAGGGGTGGAGACAAATAAAGATTATTGAGAGATCGGGAATTCTTTTGGATATTCCATCTCAATACTAGATTTCCTGTGGGGCTTAATTTTAAAAATGAAATGATGTTCCATTATTAAGAGTTATAACCAGGATACTGTTTCTCTCTTTTTTTCTATATCAAAATTGCCCTCAAATATTTTCTTAGTGCCACATTAGGATGCCAATTATTATGTTCGTTTGGATATTATATATAACAATGGATATATAGAGATTGGGGCTGCTGCCGCTTAGTCGAACTGTCATATTGTAATTTTTAGTGTTGTGCTTATTTGGACATCGTACCTGCTATGAGATGTATGATGATTGAGGTACCGAAGTCCAGTTGTCTTTGTTGATTTTTACCTTTGGTTTCCGAATAGGACATAGTCCGTTCATTCGCATGTATTACTGGGTCCATTCATTCGTACGTATTACTGGGTCCCGGGGAAAAGGATTGCCACGCATGCGCTGTTGTCTAGCTTTCAGCTGACAGCAGAAAATAATTGCCGGATACCCATGACGCGTAGAACGTACTAGGTCCATTAGAACCCTGTACACACACACGAATGATACTGCAATTGCAACAAGTGGTTTGTTATTCACTTATATTATATTATATAAATTTATCAAGCCCATGCTATACGTTCTATATCAATAGAGGGTGGCCTATTATTTTATACATGTTAATATGGTTCGGAATGTATTTTTCATCGGTAGAGAAATTAATCTATGTATTTATCGTTTAGAACATCATACTTATAATTACAACAATGCAACCGAGTAGTGGATATTATGTGTATCTATGCTTGTTTTTAAACATTTATATGTGTTTATGTTTTAACCTTAAGCATGTGGACAACATACGGGGAGGAAAGGGTGTAGCAATGCAACAGGTGATGATAATCTAATTGCAACCCACCTCCCTCTTTTTAAGTCTGTGAGTTTGTCTTTTGTATATCATACAGCCATGAGGAAGGACGCATAGTGAGTTTGAAACGCGTCGCTGATGTACATATCTTAAACTGTTACACTGGAATAAGTTTTGTTTTATTCGTGACCAAGGTCCGTTAATAAAGACATGGAGTTTTTAATCTCTAAGCATTGATGTCGAAATTCCTGTAGCTGGGTCCAAGCCTACAAAACAGTATTCAACAACCATGATATCCCTTAATTAATGAATACAACCTCTTCTTCAATGTATGCTGGCCCAGTGATTAACTGACCACTGTGGATCTTACTTCAGAAGAACATGCATAACAAAAAGCTTTCTGGTTTCAGCCAGTATACATCAACCAAAACAAACATGTCTTCAAACACATCTAACCGTTATACTACTTGCGCCACTATCTGTACAGATAAAGTTTCTAGCTATAAATACAAAATTATATAAAGAATGTCCAAAGGAAATAGCTGAAGTTGACTCATCACGGATTACATAAAAATGAAGTCACATTGAAATATTTTAATCATGATTTGCCAAAAACAATGCAATCTTCATCTTTAGATTCCTCAGTACTGAGCTGCACCTTTTAAGAATTCTTCGCTTTCAGTACAGTTTCCCTGGAGATTTGCTTATGACCTATGAGTCAAGGGTTATGTAACTTCACTGAAAAGGAAAGTGGACATTATGGTGTGAAAACATTCTTAAAATGTAGGTTTTATGTACTATAGAGACTATAACTGGTTTGCAATTAAAATGTACGTTCTCAGCAAATCATTTATGTTTAAAGGAAACTCTGTCAGGGCTGTTAAATGTAATCTTTAGATAATATTCCTTAGTGTTTTGCAAAAAGGTACCATGTAATGAAATCAAGGAACAAATAATAGAAAGCCTGATTGTTTATTTGAGCTTATAAGATGCTGTATATGACACATTTTGCCTGAGCTGTTGCATAGTAACAGTTGATGCATTATTTGGGTAAGAAGATTACTATCACTCTGAGTCACTTGCACATGTCACAGAAAAATCCTTAATGCCATTTGCTGTCTCCAGCAGATGACATATTGAAATATAAAGACATATGATTCTGGCATCTGATACAAATAATGCGTTTTGTGCTCATTGGTTTCATCATAGCCCTAGGTCATAGATTAAGCATATGATACATACATGTAACAATAATCAAATGTGGTTAAAGTTGAAATTGCAGACATGTGGTGAGGAGGAAAAGATAATATCACATGAATGGCTTTGGCATTGTATAATTCTTATTATCAGGTGTTTGATATTTAAGATACATTAGAGTGACAAAAAAATTAAGATTTAAAAGAAATTTATATGAAAGTTAAAAGTAGTTGCACGGAGCACGGGGACAAGATGTTGGAAGTGAATCCCAGACTTGTCAGGGATATTATATTCATAGAGACCAAGGCCCATCGCAGTCTTAATCCACCCCTGGTGGTGATTGCTTCCATGGCATCCATGGCTTCCTTCAGTGCCTTTCAGCATGATCTAACAGTTCTTCTTATGCATCTGCATATGCTTACTTTTGTAATATGCTGCAATAGTATATAATTAGTATTAGTATATAATTAGTATATAATTAGTATTGCAGTATATTACTCATAACAAGTGATCAGATGATAAGAAATGAAAGTCCCCTAATCCTTAAATCTTCCATCCAATAGTTTTAGTGAGGCAGTTAAAAAATGAGGTGATTTGTAGGGAGTTTCCTATAAATAAAACATTCTGAACCCTTACAAAACTTAAGTGGCTTCTAAAATAATTGAATCTAAAATTTGGAAAATTGCTGTTCCATTTGTAGGCTTTCAAATGCCTTAAAAAAATAAACTAATACAAAAACTATGCCAAAATAAGAGACATACAGTAAATGTTAATTAGTAACTAATGTGGGCTGTATGATGAAAATAACTTGTAGAAATCAGAAAACTAAATTTTCACCCAATAGAAAATGTAAATGATATCAACTAATATATACTGTTAACGTGAAGTAGTACTTGTCACAAAAATAATCTAAAAAGTGTCTGGCTAAGTTAAAATTAAATTATAAATGAATAACTTGGCAGATTTGAAAAATCAGGGTTAGTTCTGAAACTCTAAAATAGCATTGGCCTGAACGGGTTAATAAATGTGGCAAAAAACATTTTTTTTAGTGGAAATGACTCTAGAATTCTCGCACAGACAACTTGATAAATCTTTCCCATTAGATAAAGAAGTACCTGCAGTAAGGATATTTATAAGTAATTTATAAGCCACAGTGTAGAGATAAAACTCTAACCAACACTCCAAAGATTCACAAGATCTTCACTTTTTACCATACAACTTTCACCCCTCTGGGGTGTATAGACTATCCAGGGTCTGTCTGTAAACAGTTACAGTGGTGGGAAAAAGTTTTTGTCCCCTTCCTGATTTCGTAATCTGTTGAATGTTTGTCACAGTTAACCTGTCACCCAGAAATTCGGCACCAGGAGCTGCTTACCAAAAGAAGGAGCTCCTAGTGCTAACACAAACGCAGCAGTGTTACAATGACAGCGTTACCCGCAACCTCTGATAACACCATCTAACACTGCTGCGGAGTACATTACAAACGCCGGACTGCTCTCAAACCTGGACCGCCCCGCTCGCTCCATAGCTCAGCAGTGAATGCCGCGCGTCATGCGGAAGTCAACGCCGCTAATCCCGTCTCCTCATGAATATGCCGGACCACTTTGAGAGTGGTCCGACGTTTCTATTGTACTCCACAGCGGTGTTAGATAGCGTTATTGGAGGTTTCCAATAACACTATCATTGTAATACTGCTGCGTTTGTTTTAGCACTAGGAGCTGCTTACATCAGTAAGCAGCTCCTAGTGCCTAATTTCTGGGTGACAGGTCCTCTTTAAATGTTTCAGATCACCAAACAAATGTAAATTTTAGGCAAAAAAGACAAGTAAATACAAAATTCAGTTTTTGAATGAAGGTCTTTATTAGTAAGGTAAAAAGTTATCAAAACCTACTGGGGTCTGTGTGAAAAAGTAAACTTCCCACTAAACCAAATAACTGGTTGTGCCACCCTTAGCCACAACAATTGCAATCAAGCATATGCGATAACTGCCAATGAGTCTTTTAAGATTCTCTGAAGAAATTTTAACCACTGATCTTTGCTGAGTTGTTGTAATTAATCCAACATTGGAAAGTTTCTGAGAATGAAGGTTATTCCACAGCATCTCAATCGGATTAAGGTCAGGACTTGACTAGGCCACTCCAAAGTCTTAATTTTGTTGTTTTAAAGCTATTCAGGGGTGGACTTACTTTTGTGTCTTGGATCATTGTCTTGTTACATAGCCGAAGTGTGCTTCAGCTTGAGCTCACCAACAGATGGACTGACATTCTCCTATAGAATTTGTTGGAGTAAGCAAAATTCATAGTTCCCTTTATAACAGGCAAGTCCTCCAGGTCCTGAAGCAGGAAAGCAGCCCTAGACCATTACACTACCATGACACCACTGTAAGAAAGTATATGGGCAAAAGTGTTGAAAAAGACAGCTGAGAAAAAAGAAACATAAAGGCTTGTCTTATATAGAATATATAGAAGAGGAAATGAAAACCAAGGCTTCAATAAAAATACGAAAAATATTAATCTTTATTAATTGACAACAGTAAAATATATTAGAAAGACTGGATTCATCTCAGAAAGGTTACATAAAGCACGCCAGGCAATAGGTCCTATAAACACATGATATATATAATATATATAATGTGGGGTAGTGAAGGCCCATGAATGTGGCCAAAAAATTAGGAAACAATCTCTAAAAAAAGCTGGATGATACAATGATTTTAGTGTAGCACGAATAAATGGCTTAAACATACTACAGTATCAGTGTAAGAGTCACAGAAGCAAAAACACAACCAGTGATAAACAAATCAGTACCATTAGAACAGACATAAAGATAATGTGACAAAAGGGATGAAATACTATTACCTGGCGTGCACCCCGATGCACGTTTCAACCGCAGCAGGTCTTAGTCAAGGAATGTCTTATATTTGCCAGAAAACATCTTGATGATTCCCAAGACTTTTGGGAGAAGACTCTGTAAAAAGTTTACGTTTTTGGAAGATGTAAGACCAATTACATCAGGCGTAGGAGACACAGCATTTCATAAAAGGAACATCATACTGAAGTAAAACATAGTGGTGGTAGTGTGATGGTCTGGACTGTTTTGCTGCTTCGAGACCTGGAAGACTTGCTGTTATAAATTAAACTATGAATTCTGCTGTCTACTAACAAATCCTGAGATCTGGTTAGGACATCTGTTTTAGACCTCAAGCTCCACAGCAATTGGGTTATGCAAAACACAACAGCAAGTCCACTTCTGAATGGCTTAAGAAAAAGAAAATTAAGACTTTGGAGTGACCTAGTCCAAGTCCTGACCTTAATCCTATTGAGATGCTGTGCCATGATCTTAAAAATGTGTTTCATCCCTGGAAACCCTACAATGTGGGTGAATTCTACAAAAATGTTTGGGCCAAAATTCCTCCTGAGCATTGTAAAAGACTCATTGGAGGTGATCGCAAATGCTTGATTACAGTTTTTGTTGATAAGGGCCCAACTAGTTAATGGGTTTAAGGGGCAGTCACTTTTTTCACAGGGACCTGAAATAACATTCATATACCATATATACTCAAGTATAAGCTGATACATGTATAAGCCGAAGTACCTAATTTTAACAAAAAATTGGGAAAATTTATTGAGTCAAGTATAATCCTAGGGTGGGAAATGCAGCAACTACTCTTAAATAAAATGTCCATCAGCAGCCCCCTTCATTAACAAAATGTCAAGCAATTACCTCCCTTTACTAATAAAATGCCCAGCATAGCACCAACTCTAAATGACAATCAATAAATAAATGCCCAGCATGGCCCCCATTCATTTATTAAATGCCTAACATGGCCCCCCCATTAATTAATTAAATGCCCAGTATTGTCCCTACTCAATATTTAAATGCCCTGAAGGGCCCCCACTCATCAATAAAATTCTCCTCTTGTCTTCCCTGCCCATCGTGGCTGCTCCCCGAAAGGCACATCTATGTCCTCTGCCCATGCACACATTATGATGTCAGCAGGTAGCGTGTCATAATGTGTGTGCAGGCACGGTGCCTTGATGTGCCTATGCCCACACTGCAGGGAGAAACTGTGATAATCTGGGAGGAGAAGAGGAGCTGTAGGGAGCGCCAGAGGGTAAGTATATAAGTTTATTACTTTCATATGCTTGAGTTCTAACCAAGAGGAGCTTTTTCAGCACAAAAATTGTGCTAAAAAACCTTGCTTATACCCAAGTATATACAGTATATTGTATTACTTGTGTTATATGTCTTATATTTACATTTGTTTGGTGAGCTCAAACATTGAAATATGATAAACATTCAAAAGATTAACCCATTCACGGCCAAGTTTTTTTTTTTGTGATCCTCATCTGTTTTCACAAGACATAACTTTTAGATTTGTTTTTTGCTTACAAAGAAATATGTTAGCGGTAAAAGCTCACAAGCCTCGACAATTTGATCTATAAACACAGTCAAGAAAAAGATTTAGATTCAGGTTCTTCCGTTGACAACGGGGATTAATTTCCAGAAAACAGGTCACCATTCAGGCTTTTTTTCGTTTGCATTTTTCTCCTTTATTATCCTCCACATACATGCATGACAATAATCTCTAGAGGTAAATCATAGAAGGAAACAGTGTAGCCTATAATGTAAAAGGTTCCTTATCTTTTTTGTTATCTACTTAAAATTTCAAAGTTTAAAAACAGCAAAATAGTTTAAAACTCTGCATGCAACTTGTCAGCCAAACTCAAACCCATCCCAGGGTTTCGCTCATTAGCTTCATCTGGTGCATGGTTGACATCACTTCCGTTTCCCTCTTACACTATTATTCAGGTTTTCCCTATTCTTAACTTTAATTTTTCCACTACCCACACTTCACTGTATTTTAAAATGCCACATGCTTTTATCCAATCACAGGCTTATTCTTGTGTACCTTAGGGAAAACTACCTGTCGTACTATAGAGAGAACTACACATATTTTTGGTTTGATATACCCACTACATCACACCTCCGGAACGTTATCCAATCTTAATCGGGCTCAATATTTCCTTTTTAGCAGACCTTAGGGAAAAACTTATTGTCAGGATCAGTGGTAGTGGATCCTCTGTACCACCGCGGACAATGACATAAGCCGACACCTGGGACCGGAGTTTAAGTGGTATTTCATTTTCACCAGAACTCGCCGCAAAACAGGTTGGATTTGTTGCAGCGTGGTACCAGCAGGTCATTCCGCAGGCGTGACTTTCTCCGCTGTGGCTGCCAAGACCAAAATCGCAGGCAAACTCGTTGCTGGGGACAGGCAGGAGGTTGAGACAGGCAGCAAAGGAGTCAGGGACATAGCGGTAGGTCAGGAGACTATTTATATTTATATATCCATGATCATTCCACATACTACTAACATTTAGACCTACTATTAAAAACCTGAAAACCACATAGTTATGTTATATCCAGGTCTCTTTTTCATATTTTACACATAATATTCCTATCACCTTTATTTCTATATTTGTTTACACATAATCTTAACTCATCAGTGCTAATTTTATGTTAAACCCCTAGTACTAACTAAAATAGTTCATATATAGTGTATCGTCAACTTAATCCTTTAAATTACATAACAGTTCAAAGTCTATATTTAACCCAATCGATGCCAATGTTTTTAATTTAAATCTAAAAACCTTCCTTCTTATAGAATATAAGAGACATGGATATAACATAACTATGTGGTTTTCATGTTTGTAATAGTAAGTCTAAATGTAAGTAGTATGTGGAGAGGTGATGCATATATAAATACTTTATACTGGGAATTATAAATATTTTTTGTGCACCAGTTTGATAGAGAGAAAGCTGAAAAGGTTTTTTAGAAGCCAAGATTGGGTGCCTTCAACGAAACAACTATCTCTCTGAGGTCTGCCAAAAGGTAAGCTAAAAGTAGTGTTTTGGTAGGATTTAATAATGAATAAGTTCAGATAGGGGGCATATAACAAGAATAAAAAAAGAGTTTATAAGTTTTTGGTTGGATTCCTGTAACTAAATAAGTTCTCCCTAATAAGTTCTCAGCTAAAAAAGAAAATATTGAGACCGATTCCAATTGGGTAATGTTCCGAGGGTGTGATCTAACAAGTAGTTTTCACTAAGGTCCGTAAGTGGGCATACACAAGAATAAGCCTTTAATTTGATAGAATAAACATGTTGGCCTTAATAAAGTGAGAAATGTGGAAATTAAAGCTAAGAATAGGAAATTTGATGTTTTATATGTGTGTGGTGTTATAAAGGATAGGCGTTTTTTGTATTTTGTGTATGTTAATGTTACATTTATACAAACCTGAATAAAAGTATAAGAGGGAAAAGGAAGTGATGTCAGCCATGCACCAGATAATAATAATAATAATAATAATAATAATAGTTCTTTATTTAGAGTGCACACAGATTATGCAGTGCTGCACAAAACATGGCAAATTAGTCCCTATTTCTAATGAGGCTCACAATCTAAACAACCTACTAGTATGTTTTAGAGAGGAAACCCACGCAAACATGTAGAGAACATACACTCACCGGGCCACTTTATTAGGTACACCTGTCCAACTGCTCGTTAACACTTAATTTCTAATCACATGGCGGCAACTCAGTGCATTTAGGCATGTAGACATGGTCAAGACAATCTCCTGAAGTTCAAACCGAGCATCAGTATGGGGAAGAAAGGTGATTTGAGTGCCTTTGAACGTGGCATGGTTGTTGGTGCCAGAAGGGTTGGTCTGAGTATTTCAGAAACTGCTGATCTACTGGGATTTTCACGCACAACCATCTCTAGGGTTTACAGTGAATGGTCCGAAAAAGAAAAAACATCCAGTGAGCGGCAGTTCTGTGGGCGGAAATGCCTTGTTGATGCCAGAGGTCAGAGGAGAATGGGCAGACTGGTTCGAGCTGATAGAAAGGCAACAGTGACTCAAATCGCCACCCGTTACAACCAAGGTAGGCAGAAGAGCATCTCTGAATGCACAGTACGTCGAACTTTGAGGCAGATGGGCTACAGCAGCAGAAGACCACACCGGGTGCCACTCCTTTCAGCTAAGAACAGGAAACTGAGGCTACAATTTGCACAAGCTCATCGAAATTGGACAGTAGAAGATTGGAAAAAGGTTGCCTGGTCTGATGAGTATCGATTTCTGCTGCGACATTCGGATGGTAGGGTCAGAATTTGGCGTCAACAACATGAAAGCATGGATCCATCCTGCCTTGTATCAACGGTTCAGGCTGGTGGTGGTGGTGTCATGCTGTGGGGAATATTTTCTTGGCACTCTTTGGGCCCCTTGGTACCAATTGAGCATCGTTGCAACGCCACAGCCTACCTGAGTATTGTTGCTGACCATGTCCATCCCTTTATTACCACAATGTACCCAACATCTGATGGCTACTTTCAGCAGGATAATACGCCATGTCATAAAGCTGGAATCATCTCAGACTGGTTTCTTGAACACGACAATGAGTTCACTGTACTCAAATGGCCTCCACAGTCACCAGATCTCAATCCAATAGAGCATCTTTGGGATGTGGTAGAACGGAGATTCGCATCATGGATGTGCAGCCGACAAATCTGCAGCAACTGTGTGATGCCATCATATTAATATGGACCAAAATCTCTGAGGAATGCTTCCAGCACCTTGTTGAATCTATGCCACGAAGAATTGAGGCAGTTCTGAAGGCAAAAGGGGATCCAACCCGTTACTAGCATGGTGTACCTAACAAAGTGGCCGGTGAGTGTATAAACTCTTTGCAGATGTTGACCTGGGTGGGATTAGAACCCAGGACTCCAGCGCTGCAAGGCAGAAGTGCTACTCACTCAGCCACCGTGCCGCCCCTTTGAAGCTAATGAGTGAAACCCAGGGTTGGGTCTGAGTTTGGCTAACGAGCTGCATGCAGTGTTTTAAAGTATTATGCTGTTTTTAAACATGGAAATTGTAAGTAGAATACAACAAAAAGATAAAGAACCTTTTATACTACCGGCTACACTATGGGGCTCATTTACTAAGGGTCCGAATTGCGCGATTCTGTTGGGTATCCCAATGATTTCCGTTTTGCGCCGAATTCCACCGGAATTTTTGCGCACGCGATTGGATTTCGGTGCAATCATGCCAGGTTGCATGCCACGGAAATCGGGGGCATGGCCGTCGGAAAAAACGACAGATTTGGAAAAACAAGCGGTATTTAAAGAAAAGTGTTGCTTGACACGCACTTAACTGCACCAAGTAATAGAACGTGAACTCCAGCGGAGCTCGGCGCAGACGCGACACCTAGTGGATATCGGTGCACGGACCTTAGTGAATCCCGGCCAGACCAGAATCAGCGTCGGAGAACCCGCTACTGGATCGCGACTGGACTGGGCAATTAAATGTGCCCCTATGTTTCCTTCTATGATTTTCCTCTAGAGATCATTGTCATGCATGTATGTGGAGGATAATAAAGGATAAAAGGCATAGCAAGAAGTCTGAATGGTGACCCGTTTTCTGAAAATGAATCCCCGAATCTGAATCTTGTTCTTGACTGTGTTTTTATAGATCAATATGTCGAGCCCCTGTTTGTGAGGTTTTACCTCTAGCTTTTTATATTTTATAAATATATATATATGCATATATTTTGTGGGATCAGGGGTATAGAGCTCCATTGTGGAAAATAGGAATATTTACATGTTTTTATGTGAAAGATATATGTATGCGGGGAAAATTTTATCTAGTGGCACCATTTATTATTCTGTGCCATGTACTATAAAGTTGGAATAAAAATTCCAAAGGTGGTGAAATTGGCAGCAAACACAGTTGCACCATATTCTGGTGGGTTTTATTTGTACGGCTTTCAATATGAAGTCGAGATGACACCACTTTGTTATTAATTGAATCAGTTTGATTGCAGTGATACAAATTTCTATAGTTTACTTATGGCTCAATACCTTTAAATGCATTGCATAAATAAAAAATCCCTTGAATCACCATATACTGACACCTGTAACTTTTACATAATTCAGTGTAAAGTGTAATTTTTGTTCAGGATGGGATGACGTTTTCATTGATACAATTTTGAAAACTGTGTTTTATTTTCCACTACTCGGTTTATTGCTATGAATAATTGTTTTTATATTTTATAGATCTGATCTGATGCAGTGATACCTTACATGTTTATGATTTTACTTGTTTATTTTTAGTTGTTCTTGGTAAAGGGTTGTGATTTTCATTTTAATTTATTTCAACCCCCAGGGTACTTGAACCCTTATTAAATATACTGCAATCTAACTGTATTGCAGTATATTGTATATTTACTGCTTTTAAAGAACACTTTCGGCTGTCAATGTGATTTTGACAGCCATTTAAATGACCATTTAAATGACAACATCCTGCAGCATGCCTGTAAGGTGCCACGGTCCGCAGTATCTAACAGGTAAACTGCCACAATCAGGGCTAGCACCAGCTGCGGCAGTTCCTGACAGATTCAGCTGTGTAATACAGCTGACACGCGCTGCGTATGGTGAGGGTGTATCGACCATCCGACCTGTATTGACTTGGGCGGTCATAAAGGGGTTAAGAACACAGAAAGGGGACAAATACTTTTTCACAACACTGTAAGGCATTTGACACTCGGGTTCCTTTATCTCTCAGTTATTGTAGGAGTACAGGACAAAATAATATAAAGTATATTACAAAATGTCAAGCTCCAGGGGTAGAGAACCAACTGGACCACCACGGCCAATGATGTAAGACAATACCTGGGACTGGAATCTAGATAACAAAATTCATTATCATCTGCATTTTTGATTTAAAAAATGTTGTTGAAAGTTTAGTTACGCTTTGAACACCAGTAGTGAACTAGATCACATTGCTCATGAGTAAGCTATTGTGATTGACAGGAATTTACAGATTCTTATTCAATCCAAGTAGAAAACCTCCTGTATACAAGCACTGCTTAAATGTTATATTAGTTCATGAAATTTTAAATATATTCATGAAATGACTGATCCCATTTTAAAAATTCCTTGTATTTTAAATAAAGGAAACTGCTGGGCATTGGATTATTTAGAATCTCTGTTAAGAGTTCATTTTTTTCTCATATATAGTCACCGGGACAAATCATTTCTAACAACAAAAATCGCATTCTTGAGATAGACTAATTTATCCTGTTGCTCTAAAGACGAGAATGGAAAGGCATGCTTGACCTCTGACTTCTTCCCAACAGCCACTGTGAAACAAAACATATCCAAGACCATTATTTTTATGACAAGTCTTATACAGTGCATGAATAAAATACAAACACCTAGGTACATCCTGTACACTCGCAGCTGCTATTTCAATCTGTCTTTAGAAGCTTCTCATGCAGTAGAAAGTATATGGAAATTGTTTGTGTGATATTTACAAAGTAAAAAACAAAGTATGTGAAAGTTCATTACAAGGTTCCTGTAACTCTAAATATTGTAAAGTCTATAAGCAATGTTATTGAAATAAATTTATAAAGAAAGATAATTAATTACTTTTCCCCTGCTCCACTGTTACATATGTTCAACACTTTACTTGACTTCCAACAACTCAGGAAGCACAAGATGAAGGAGACATCAAGGAAGTCAACTGCACAATGTTGGTAACGGGGAGCAGTAAGTGTTAAGTAACATGAAAATTATTTTTAATGTCCCACAGAAGAGCTCCATTCCCTATAATTATTTTTTTGGAAACTACCTTATGTGGTCAGGAAGTCGGTCTAATCATATATATGTTCTTTCCGTGGGTTTGCTGGTTTCCGGTTTCCTCCCACACTCCAAAACATACTTGTAGGTTGATTAGATTGTGAGCCCCATTGGGGACAGGAACTGATTTGGCAAACTGTGTGCAGCGCTGCATAATCTGTGTGCACTGTATAAATCAAGGTATTATTTTTATATGATAAAAATAACAGCAGCTGGAATTACTTTTTTAAACCCTTTTAGGGTTTGGTCACTTAACCTCTTTAGTTAATTTACCAACATATATCTATTACCAGTTCTGCTCTGCTTTCTTGATATGTAAAGTGAAACCTTTTGTCTTTTACCTCATCAGACATTCCTGACCACAAAACGCCTGCAGATGGAGGGTCATGTGATCTTATCTGTCCGTCTGCAATCACCAGTTAAAAATCACATGACTCTCCATCTGCAGCCATTTTATGGACAGGAATGTCTGGCTGGTAAACGACAGGAGGCCTCACTTTACATATCAAGAAAGTGGCGCAGAACTTTTAATAGATGTATATTGGTAAATTATCTAAAATCCTGCTTCCTATACATGCAAACAGATTACAAAAAACATGAGGTAAAGTGTCCAACCCTTTTAAGGACTAAACTCCATTTCACCCTTAGGACATAGCTCGATTTTTTTAAAATCTGCCTGTTTCACGATATGCAGTTATAAATTTGGCACGGTTTATCTTACCAAGTTTATTTTCAGACTGTTTCTTCATGACATGTTGTACCTTACATTAATGGTATATTTTTGTTGAAATATATTGCACTTATATGTTAAAAAAAAATTAAAATTAAAAATGTAATTAAAAAAATTACATTTGGTAAAAAAAATGTCTTAAATTTTCAAAATTTTTCTGATTTCTAAATAATATACAGTTAGTCTAAATACCAAATTGGTTGCCAACTAACATTAACCATAAGTCTGCTTTAGGTTGACATAATTTTTTAATGTTAATTAATTTTATTAGGACATTAAGAGGCTTAGAGTTCGAAAAGGGATTTTCCAAATTTCATCTTCATAGGTTTTCATAGTTCTATTTATGAGAAACTTCCCACAAATCATTTCTAAAACCTCAAACATTTAGAACAGCCTTTGTTAAGAGTGTTAACTCTTTAGCATCTCACGAGAATTAAAACAAAATAGAGGTTCTATTTGGAATTTTTAAACTTTGATAATAAAATGATTATTTAGTCATAAAATCTATATAGACAACCAGTCCCCTGTAGTATATAGCCAAACCCATTAGTATATAGCCAGCCAATCTATTATATAGCCAGCCAGTCCCCTGTATTGTATAGCCAGCCAGCCCTCTTTAGTATACAGCTAGCCATCCCCCTTTAGTATACAGCTAGCCAGCCCCCTTTAGTATATAGCCAGCCAGTCCCCTTTAGTTTTTAGCCAGCCCCTGTGTAGTATATAGCCAGCCAGCCCCAAGTTTGCCCTGCACATACAAAATAAAACTTACATACACACTTTCTGGCGGTCTCCAATGCTCAGCTCCCTAATGCTCCCTTCCCCGTGGCTCCATTTCTTTCTTACATGTGCTCTTTTTTATTCAACTTTTTTGATCACCTGATCACTTGTTCAAATAATTACACTGCCATACTGATGTATGGCAGTGTATTAGAACAGTCAGCCTATGCAAATACCCAGCAGGCAGTCATGTAAGGCAGCCGTGGGGTACTTCATCGGCCCCCGGGGCTGCCATAGAGGCAGCGCCTAAAGGGTTAAACAACCGGGATCATGAATATCAATATCGGGGCTGCTCGTGCAGAGGCTTGGCTGCAACATACAGCCGGCCTCTTGCACGGATCACACAGGCACATCATGCGACCCAAATAGAAGCTCATCATGAAGTTCCCCAACATCATGGTGGTCTAAGGGATTAAACATTAGAATTGGTATATTGACCATAAGAATAACTACCAATTGTTAATATGTAGCAATATTTTTAAATGTAGTAAACGAGTATATATACCCTTAGATCAGTGGTTCTCAACCCGTGGGTCGGGACCCCAACGGGGGTCGAACGACCAAAACCGGGGGTCGCCTAAAGCCATCGGAGCTGAAATTTTACTGTGTTTTTACTGCGAGTTGCATGGTTTGGGGTCACCACAGCATGAGGAACTGTATTGCGGGGTCACAGCATTAGAAAGGTTGAGAACCACTGCCTTAGATGATTTAATTGAGAACGTATTGCACTATTTCAGGCTACATATTTCAATTTGGAATATTACCCAATGGCAAAAAAATTGTTGTTTACAATAAACCATGCAAAAATCTATGTGGTCAATGTGGTGCTTCAAAGTAGCCAGGACATAGTTCACCTTAGAGGAGCAGAGACACTAATACAGGTGAGTGTTTGGACTATTTATTGAATTGTTACTAAAGTACTTGAAAATTGTAAGGAACACCTCCCCACATAACTGTTAATAAAATAACTTTTCTTTGATCTGATTATATTGTGAATATGGTGCGCTTCCACCTCACCAAGTATAGTGGCCACTGAGTATTAGCTAACAAAAGGCTACAGAGTAAAAATGGCTAAAATGTACAGTGTACGTTGCTGCAACATGCGGATCCTAATTTGTTTGGTTAGCAAATCAGTCACAGAGCATCCAGTAGCCAAAGTTAAGACTGCAGAAATAGCTAACATTTAAGCTTTAATTTGAGGAAAATATTTTCTATTACAAAACATCAAATTTTGAGCAATCATTTCCAAATTTAGAGAATCTAAAAATCTTCCTACTCAACAAATGAATCAACAAAGAAAACAAATATTTTAACACTTTTAATAAGCAGAATATGTATAACAGTTAGAGACATTGGGGCAGATTTACTTACCCGGTCCATTCACGATCCAGCAGCGCGTTCTCTGCGCTGAATTCGGGTACGGCCGGGATTTAATAAGGTAGTTCCTCCGCTGAAAAGCATCTGAACGCGCCGGAATTCACCGAAGCCGGCTGAGTTCAGGTAAGCGCGTCCCGAGCGACACATTTTCCGTTCTTAAATGCGGCGGTTTTTCCGAATACGTCGGGTTTTCGTTCGGCCACGCCCCCCGATTTCCGTCGCGCGCATGCCGGCGCCAATGCGCCACAATCTGATCGCGTGCGCCAAAATCCCGGGGCAATTCAAGTACAATCGGCGCAAATCGGAAATATTCGGGTAACACGTCGGGAAAACGCGAATCGGGCCCTTAGTAAATGACCCCATTTTGTGAGTGTCTGGGGAAAACCTTTTAACCCCTTAACAGTCAGGCCCTTTTTCATTTTTCACTCCCCACCTTCAAAAATCCATAACTTTTTAAATTTTTCCATGTATAGAGCTGTGTAAGGACTTGTTTTCTGCATAACAAATTGAACATAATGGTGACAGCATTTAATATTCAATTCCGTACCCTGGGAAGCGGCAAAAAATATTAAATGCAGTGAAATTGGTTAAAAAATATGTTTGCTCCATTTTCTGGTAGGCTTGGAATTTATAGCTTTCACCATGTGCTACAAATGAAATAGCTCCTTTATTCTTTGGGAGATACCAAATTTACATAGGTTTTATAATGTTTTTATACATTTTCAAAAATGAAAACCTGTACAAAAAAATTCTTCATTTTGCCATGTTCTGTGGCTAATTACTTTTTCATACTTCTGCACTTTTACTTTTTGTTTATGGAACTGTTTGAGAACTTATCTTTTGCAGGACATACTATACTTTACACCAACACCAAATGGTGCAGAGGGAACATTAGGGGAAAATCCCCTTGAAGACATTTAAGTACCATGGTTGTGCTGACTGCGATATGTCATAGATTAACCCCTTAAGGACGCAGGGGTTTTTTTTTGCTCATTTCTCACTCTACACCTTCAAAAATCCATAGCTTTTTCATTTTTCCATGTAGAGAGCTGTGTGAGGGCTTATTTTGTGTGTAAGACATTTTACTTTCTCTTGATGTTATTTATTATAACATGTCATGTACTGGGAAGCAGGAAAAAAATTGTGGAAATGTGGAAAAAAAAAATTAAAAATGCATGTGCGTCACGTTCTTGTGGGCTCAGTTTTAACGACTTTTTTATGTCAAGTAAAAAGGTATAAACATCGCATTTCGGACATTTGGACCCCATTTCCCGGCTCGGAGGTCACCGCCGGTTATAACCATTTTTATATTTTGATAGAACGGGCATTTTGGGACGCGGTGATACCTAATGTGTTTGTGATTTTTACTGTTTATTATATTTTATATCAGTTCTAGGAAAGGGGGGTGATTTGAATTTTTTATTTTATTTATATTTTACATTTTTTAAACTTTTTTTAAATTTTTTTTCCACAATTTCTTAGACCCTCTAGTGTACTTTAACCCTAGATGGTCAGATCGTTCCTACCATATACTGCAATACAACTGTATTGCAGCATATGGAGTTTTTGCATGTGATTCATTACAATGAGCCACTAGCTCATTGTAATGAATCTTCTGAAACCATTCAGCCTCGGGTCTCACGAAGACCGTCATGGCAACCGATCACTGCCCCCAATGACGTTCGGGGAAGCGACGATGAGAGGTAACATGGTGGCTTTCAATGCCGCCGGTGACTTTGCCGGTGGCAAAGAAGAGGTTAAGACCCTCGATCGGTGCACCGACCACGGGTGATAGCGATGAGTCTTTGGAGCAATATGCAGCAAAGCCCATCTCTGTATGAAGAGGGCTCTTCATACACTCTTCATTGTTCTGCGGTGTATATATCCGTCGCAGAGCATGAAGGGGTTAAACACCCACTATTGTTGCTCTCTCTTACTGCAGGTTTCACACTGGTGTGACACCCCCTTTTTCAGAGATGAACTGGATCAGGTCAGAACTGGGTATATCCATTACTGACCGTTAACTAGCAGAACTAGCAGTGGGGGTCATTTATCTTATCTCTGTATGTTTTGGCTAGTTTTCTCCTGTCATTTTTGCTAGTTTAGTATTGAAGCCTTCTCATAAAATGAATTGATATAATGTGTTTATACAATGTAGAACGGAAACAGTTTTAAATATTCTGTATAATGATTAACTGAACAGTTATAAATGATTAACCAAACAATCTGAAATAATTTTGACATCTCTACTTGGCTCTTAAACCACAAATTTCTTGTGTGCTGTCAAATATTTATTATTCACTCATTTAAAATAATCTAATAGCTTCTAAATAGCCTTAAGGAATTAGATACTTTAATATAATATAATGCCGTAACATTTGACTTCTATAGTACTATATCACAATACATATACACACATAATTGAACTTGTAATTTAAAATTGATTACAATAAAGTTTAATGACAATTTTACTACTAGGTCTAATAATGTCATACATACCTTAGTATTCTTAGATTTCAGGCACAGTAAAACGTTTTTGTCTTGACTTTTACCCTTCTCTAAAATATGACACCTTATTATGTTAAGTGTAACACTATATAGTATATGCCTCACTTAACCCATAATGCCTCTGTGGCATTTTGTGAAATAAGTCACTCCTTATACCTTATAAAGTATATGTGTTACTGATAGAACACTTCTTATTGTATTGAGCACAATATACACTTACAATTTTAAACTAATTGTTTTAGAAGACATAAATATATTTTTTAAAACATCATTGGTAGTTCCGTATTTTTGTCATCTTCTCCCTATTGATAATTTAACAAAGGAAATAACATCTCTGATACTATTGATTTAATTTCTGCAGCCTGTCATGTTTTATGCATCTATATACTTTTTATTGTCTCCATTCTTTTTTTTAACTATGCTTGTTTATTTATGGACCTCAGTTCTGCTGCTTTTGCCTTTGCCACATTTTAGGTGGTAAAAGAAACTTCTCACCATATGGCTGATTTTTTCTCCACCTCTACGACCCCCCTCACCCCATGTCTAGTTACATTGCAAGGGAATGTGTTAGAGATAGAGATGAGCGAACACACTTGTCCGAGCTTGATGCTCGTTCGAGCATTAGCATACTTGTAACTGCTCGTTGCTCGTACGAATACTTCGCCAGCTCGAGAAAATGGCATCTCCGGCCGATTTGATTGGCGGCCAGAAACATAGCCAATCACAAGCCAGGAGACTCTGTACTCCACCCAGCATGACGTGGTACCCTTACACGTCGATAGCCACATTTATCACTTCTGTGCGCCTAAGTGTAGTAGTTGCGCCTAAATTCGGGCGCACTGTTTTGCCAGAATTATCACAAGCTACAACCATCTGTGATAAGTATATTTTCTGCCTCTTATTAATCACTTTACTTTAACACAGTTTAGGCGCAGTTTAGGCGCAATGTTAGATTCGGGCACTTACATGTGGTCCTGCTACAAGCTCGTCTCTGCTTCTCCCACAGCCCAGAATGAAGATATCACTCACAGCAGCACCCAGGTGTGTGACACCCTGCACCCAGTGACCTCCTCAGCAGGGGCTTCTCCTGGAGGGGATCCCCCAATGCTGGTCTCCTGCTGCACCCCTGTAATTCTGCACAATATCCCCCTCAGACACTGTGCAGAATTACATGGGGGACACTTGTTTGCAGTATCTGCAAACTTCTGCAAGCTTCTGCAAACTTGTGCAAACTTCTCTTGCTCTTGCTTTGAGCTCAGGTTTTGCAGAATATTTTGTAAATAGAAGGTGATGAACTGTAAATAGAGTCTGCAGCTCCTGTCTGTAATGTATCTAATGTATCTATTATATGTTCCAGTGTCTGCAGTGTATCTAATGTATCTATTAGATGTACCAGTGTCTGGCTGAGCTCTGCTGCTAGAAATGAGCTCTTCTGCAAAGGGGCTCAGTGCTTTCTTCTCAGATAACGCCACCTTCGGGCTGGAGTGTTTTTGCGCCCGTTTTTGCGCCTAAATGCAAAAGTCGCACGTGATGAATATCATTAGGCGCAGCAAAACATCTGGAATTGAACGATAGATGAGGGAAAGGTGGTTATTTTAGCTGCGCGGCTAATTTGACGTTTAATCGCAAAAATGGCGCAAAAACGGTGCGCCTAAACGAAAAGGCGCAAAAACAACAGAAAAAACAAGTGATAAATGTGGCCCTATATACTTAATTTTTTTTATTGTCTCCATTCTTTTTTTTAACTATGCTTGTTTATTTATGGACCTCAGTTCTGCTGCTTTTGCCTTTGCCACATTTCTAGGTGGTAAAAAAAACTTCTCACCGTATGGCTGATTTTTTCTCCACCTCTACGAATCCCCTCACCCCATGTCTAGTTACATCATTGCAGGGGAATGTGTTAGAGATAGAGATGAGCGAACACACTCGTCCGAGCTTGATGCTCGTTCGAGCATTAGCGTACTCGAAACTGCTCGTTGCTCGTACGAATACTTCGCCAGCTCGAGGAAATGGCATCTCCCGCCGTTTTGATTTTTGGCGGCCAGAAACAGAGCCAATCACAAGCCAGGAGACTCTGCACTCCACCCAGCATGACATGGTACCCTTAAACGTCAATAGCAGTGGTTGGCTGGCCTGATCAGGTGACCCTGGAATAGACTAGCCCGCGCTGCTCGGATCATTCTCTGTCTGGATGTCGTTAGGGAGAGAGTTGCTGCTGCTGCAGGGATAGCGTTAGAAGGACCACGGCTTCGGTTTCTGCCCATAACATACATTGAACATAATGGGGCGAACAGCATTTAATAGTCAAGTCTCGTGACCCTGGCGAAGCTGGCCATATAAAACTCCACTAACATTAACGAATTTATTATAAATGCTAGTGCAATTGGTTTTAAAGAAAAATATGTTGTGGCCAATTTCTGGTAAGGCTTGGAATTTATAGCTTTACCATGTGGCTAGAAATGACATGCTCCATAGATCTTTTTCTTTATGGGAGGGTGATACCCAAATTTACATAGGTTTTAATAATGTGTGTATACATTTTCAAAAAATGGGCAAAACCTGTACAAAACTTCTCTCAATTTTTGCCATGTTTCTGTGGCTCAATTACTTTTTCTCATGAATTAGGCCACTTTTACTTTTGTTCTGGAACTGTTTGGAACTTATCTTTTGGGGCCAGGGGGACAACTATACGTACACCAACCACCACAATGGTGCGAGGGGAAACATCTAGGGGAACAAATCACCTGAAGACATTTAAGTGACCGATGGTGGCTGTGTGCTGACTGCGATATGTCATAAGATTTTTTAACCCCGTAAGGAGAAGGGGTTTTTTTTGCTAATTTTCACTCTACACTTCAAAAATCCATTAGCTTTTTAATTTTTTTTGTACAGAGCTGTGGCCCTCTGTGTGAGGGCTTATTTTGTGTGTAAACATCGACTTTCTATTGATGTATTTATTATAACATTCATTACTGGGAAGCAGGACAAAAACTTTGGGAAATGTGGAAAAAAAAAATTAAAATGCTCTGTGAGATCACGTGCTGGTGGGCTTCAGTTGAACGACTTGATTTTAGGTCAAGGAAAAAAAGTATAAACATGCATTTAGGACAGTTGACCCCAATTTCCCGGCTCGGAGGTCACCGCGGTTATAACCATTTTTCTATGTTGATAGACCGGGAATTTGGGACGCGGTGTACCTAATGTGTTTGTGATTTGTACGTTTATTATATTTAATCAGTTCTAGGAAAAGGGGGTGATTTGCATTTTTTCTTTTATTTATATTTAACATTTTTTTAACTTTTTTTACAATTTTTTTCCACCCAATCGACCCTCTCGTTACTTTAACCTAGATGGTCAGATCGTTCTGCCATATACTGCAATACAACGTATGCAGCTATGGGTTTTTGCAGTGATTCATTTACAATGAGACACTAGATCATTGAATGATTTCTGAAACCATTCCAGCCTCGGGTCTTACGAAAAGACCGTCATGGAACCATCATGCCTCCCACGGACGTCGGGGAAGCGACGATGGAGGTAACATGTGGCTTTCAATCGCCGGTGACTTTGCGGTGTGGCAAAGAAGAGTTAAGACCCTCGATCGGTTGCACCACCACGGGTGATAGCGATGAGTCTTTGGAGCAATATGCAGCAAAGCCCATCTATGTCATGAAGAGGGCTCTTCATACATCGGATGTTCTGCGGTGTATAGATCCGTCGCAGAGCATGAAAGGGTTAAAACACCAACTATTGTTTGCCTCTCTAGTACTGCAGGTTTCACAATGGTGTGACACCCCCCTTTTGCAGAGATGAATTGGATCAGGTCAGAACTGGGATATCAGTACTGACCGTTAACTAGCAGAAATAGCAGTGGGGGTCATTAATCTGATCTATGTATGTTTGGCTAGTTTCTCCTGTCATTTTTTGCTATAGTTTAGGATTGAAGCCCTTCGATACATGAATTGATATAATGTGATTGCTACAATGTAGAACGGAAACCAGTTTTAACATTGATAATGATTCGATTAAGAACAGTTATAAATGATTAACCAAAACAATATGAAATAATTTTGAATCTCTACTTGGCTCTTAAACCACAATTTCTTGTGTGCT
Organism: Engystomops pustulosus; assembly: GCA_019512145.1. Taxonomy (NCBI): domain Eukaryota; kingdom Metazoa; phylum Chordata; class Amphibia; order Anura; family Leptodactylidae; genus Engystomops; species Engystomops pustulosus. Next base: position 143,477,197 of record CM033643.1, read on the forward strand.
GTCAAATATTTATTAGTTCACTCTTTAAAATAATCTAATAGATTCTAATAGCTTAAGGAATTAGATACTTTAATATAAGATAATGCCGTCGTGTAACATGTGACTTCTATAGTACTATATCACCAATACATATACAATAGAGTGAGAGAAACATGCTCGTCCGAGCTTGATGCTCGGTCGGAATTTAGGGTACTAGCGACGGCTCGTCTTGCCCTCGGACGGTAGGAGTTCCCCGCTCGAGAACGAGCATTTATTAAAAAAAACACAGTGAAGAAAGAACAATGAAGATTAGAAGAAACAAAGTGAACACAGTGACCACAGGAGCATTGTAAGTGATGAAAACACAGTGAAGAAACAGGAAGAATAGATTACAGATTGTCGCAACTGCTTCCTTGTCGGAAGATACGAGAGGACGGAGCGAACAAAATAGCATGTGAAGAACAATATATAGGGTGAAGAAACACATGAAACACGGTGAGCCGGCGGAGACACAGGGAAGCAGCACAGAGACACGGGGAGCAGCTAGGAGGGACACCGGGCCGCGGCCGCACGAGACATGGGCAAGCGGCAGCACGGAGTAGCAGCGGCAGCGGCAGCCGGAACATGGGGCAAGGAGACATGTGCACGGAGGACAGGGGCAAAGAGGACATCGGGGCACGTGAGACACCGGGGCACGGAGAGCAGCGGCAGCACGGAGAGCGCAGGCAGCGGCCGCACGGAGACAAGGGGCACGGAGAACATGGGGCACGGAGACATGGGGCCCAGAGACATCGGGGCACGGAGGAATGGGGCACCGGAGACAGGGGCACGGAGACACGGGGGGCACGGAGACATCGGGGCACGGAGAGCAGCGGCAGCACGGAGAGCAAGCGCCCAGCGGCCGCAGGAGACATTGGGGGGGCACGGAGGACATGGGGCCGGAGACATGGGGCACAGAGAATAGGGGCACGGAGGACATCGGGGCACGGAGACATGGGACGGAGAGCAGCGGCCAGCCGGAGAGCAGCGGACAGCGGCAGCAGCACGGAGACATGGGCAAGAGACATTGGGACTGAGACATGGGGCACAGAGGAAACATCGGGGCACGGAGACATCGGGGCACGGAAGAGAGCAGCGGGGCACGGAGAGCAGCGGGGGCACGGAGAGCAGCGGATTCCGAGTTGTTGGACAGCGTATCCTCCCGACACGTAAGCAGATGTGCAGAACATCTGCCCAATCTTTCTTCCTGGTTTTTCACTTAAATGTCTGTGTTCACTGGTTTTTATTCTATCTCCACCTGTTCTTCACATCTGTTAAACTTGTCGGGCGATAATATACGCGCGGAACAGTGGAAGAATAGATGCAGAGGTTTGAATAATCTGATCACTTATCAGAAGACATTATTTTCAAGTAATTAACACATGTTATGTCCCGAAACATGGCCCTTGAAAAATGGTCGAGTCTCCCATTGATTCAAGTGGGGCCGTACTCGAAAGCGAGCACTCGAACATCTGAAATGTTAGGCTCGGTTAACGAGCCACACGAGCATTTTAGTGCCGCTCATTCTAATATACACACATAATGGAACTTGTAATTTAAAATTGCGTCCAATAAAGGTAATGACAATTTGGACTACGGGTCTAATATGTCATACATACCTTAGTCTTATTAGTTTACAGGACACCGTTAAAACTTTGTTTGACTTGTACCCCTTCTCTAAACTATGACACCGATTATGTAGTTGAACACTATATAGATATGCCTCACTTAAACCCATTAATGCCTCGTGGGCATATTTTGTGAAAAAGTCACTCCTTCTACCTATAAAGTAGATGTGGTACTGATTAAGAAACACTTCTTATTGTATGAGAACAATATCCACTTTACCCAATTTAAACTCATTGGTTTAGAAGAACATAAACCTTTTTTTTAAAAAAAATCATTGGTCGTTCGTATTTTTGTAATCTGCTCCCTATTGATAGTTAACAAAGGAAAATAACATCTTGATATATTGATTTAATTCTGCAGCATGTCATGTGTATGCATCCATGGGCCACATTGATCACTCGTGAGCCTAAGTGTAGTAGTTGCGCCTAAATTCGGGCGCAATGTTTTTGCCAGAATATCAACAAGCTACAAACCATCGTGATAAGTTATATTTTCTGGCCCTCTTATTAATCCACTTTACTGACACATTTAGGCCGGCAGTTTAGGCGCAATGTAGGACGGGCACTTAATGTGGTCTGCTACAAGCTGTCTATGTTCTCCACACAGCCCAGAATGAAGATATCACTCAAAGCAGCACCCAGGTGTGTGACACACTGCACCCAGTGAACCTGCCTCAGCAGGGGTTTCGGGAGGGATCCCCAATCTGGTTCTCCTGCTGCACCCCTGTAATCTGCACAATATCCCCCTCAGACCACTGGAAGAATTACAGGGGGACAACTTGTTTGCAGTATCTGCAAACTTCTGCAAGCTTCTGCCAAAAAGTGCAAACTTATCTTGCTCTTGCTTTGAGCTAGGTTTTGAAGAATAATTTTGTAAAAAGAAGGTGATGAACGGTAAATAGAGTCTGCAGCTCATGTCGAATGTATCTAATGATCTATTACGGTTCCAGGTGTCTGCAGGTATATAATGTATCTATAGATTGTACCAGTGCTGGTGAGCTCTGCTGCAGAAATGCGTCTTATGCAAAGGGGCTCCGTTCTTTTTATCAGATAAGCACCTTCGGGTGGAGTGTTTTGCGCCGTTTTTGAACGCCAAAATGCAAAAGTCGCAGTGAGAAATATCATTAGGGCAGGCAAAAACATTGGAATGACCGATTAGATGGGGAACAGGTGGTATTTTTTTTTTTTTTTTTTTAACAAAAAAGATGCGCGGCTAATTTGACGTTTAATCGCAAAAATGGCGCAAAAACGGCGCCTAAACGAAAAGGCGCAAAAAACAACAGAAAAAAAGTGATAAAGTGGCCCTATATACTTAATTTTTTTTATTGTCTACATTCTTTTTTTTAAATATGCTTGTTATTTATGGACCTCAGTCTGCTGCTTTTGCCTTGCCACATTTCGAGGTGGGAAAAAAAAAACTTCTCACGTTTATGGCTGATTTTCTACACTCTTACGAATACCCTCACCCAGTCTAGTTACATCATGCAGGGGAATGTGTTAGAGATTAGAGATGAGCGAACACACTCGTCGAGCTTGATGCTCGTTCGAGCATTAGCGTACTCGAAAAATGAGCGTTGGCTGTAAGAATACGTAGCCAGCTAGAGAAAAAATGGCATCTCCCCCCTTTGTTTTGTTCTGTTCCAAACAAACACAAGTGGTTTTGGGTGCAAAACCCTTGGGTCTCTGACAAAAACACCCTTTGCTTTTGTTTCCAAGTCCCACAAATGGGTGTTTTTTGTCTTTTTTCTCCACGGTTTGTATTGCCAACCCCATTTGGTTTTCCCCCCCACCGCCGTTTTGATTTTTGGCGGCCAGAACAGAGCCAATACAAGCCAGGAACTCTGCATCTCCACCCAGCATACATGGTACCCTTAACGTTCAATAGCAGTGGTTGCTGGCCTGATCAGAGTGACCCTGGAATAGATACTAGGCGCCGCGTGCTCGGATCATGTCGACTGTCTGGTATGTCTGTTAGGGGAGAGATATTGCTGCTGTGCATCTTCGGATCTTAGCGTTAGTGGTGTTGGGGGGGTTAGTGCTACTGTTAGTCAGGAGTGAGTCTAACAGGAAACAACACCCTTGTAGGCTAGTATAGGGTTGATTATTTTTTTTTTGTTTGCTTGTTGGTGGCGTCCTGTGCTGGCACTTAAAGTTAGAGCAGCTAGTACAGCATCTTGGACAATTTGCAGGGGAGACTTGCGAAACGTTATATTAGCTCTGGTGAACCATCATTGATCCCATCTCAAACATCTAAGCTGGGACAATTTAATTAGGGGTTTAATTGAATTAGGCACGTCTGAGATTTTTTTTTTTTCAAAAAACTTAAAGTGGACTTAAAATAGCAGTTGTGTGCTGTACAGTGTAGGTTAAAAACTCAGCGATCATAGCAAACCAAACCGGCTTTTTAGGGTACATAGCGTATATTATAAATGTGTTGATTATCTTGTGGTGGGGCCTGTTGGCACTAGTAGTGCAGCTATTACCAGAATTGGTGACGAAGTTGCATGGAGACCTTGCGAACGTATATTTAAGGCGCTCTAGCAGACACACATATCCATCTCAAACACCTAAGTGGGGACATTGATTAGGGGTTTGGATGTGAATTAGGACAGTCGACTTTTTTTTTTTTCCAAAACTTAAAGTGACTTAACAATTCAGTGGCTGTCCTCAGTGTAGGTTAGAAACTCTAGCATACAAAACCGCAACAGCCCTTGTTGGGTTAGAGAAATAAGCGTCATCTTTTATTTATTTTTTTTGTTGCTGTGGCTTGTGCCTTTGCTGGCACTAGAGTGGTGGGCAGCTGAGTACCAATTGTGGACGAATTATGCAGGAGACTTGCCGAACGTTTATTTAGCTCTTAGTGTACACACATATCCATCTCAAACACCTAATTGGGGACATTTAGATTAGGGATGATTTGATTAGACATCTACGATTTTTTTGTTTTTTGTTACAAAACTTAAAGTGTACTTAAAATTCCAGTTGTGCTGTCCAGTGTAGGTTAGAAATACTGGATGACAAGAACCCAACCGGCTTTCTAGGGCTACAATAGCTTTAGATATATAGGGTTTGGTCTTTATATTGCTGTGTGGCTGGGCCTTGGGCACTAGTAGTGCCACTATGACCGATATTGTGACGAATTTGGCAGACGAGCTTGCGACTACGGTTAGAGTAGATCTTAAGTTGACCAACCATCCATCTCAAAACTAATTGGGGCAATTTATTGGGTTTGTTATTGATTAGGAAACAATCATCTTTTTCTTTTTTTTTTTTACTTTTAGTTTTTTTTTTGTTTTCATACACTCAGTCAATCCGCCACCACACCTACATGCACTTTGTATTCTGTCGCGAGTTAGTAGAAAACTAGCCCCCATAGCAATAGAATCAGCATCATTTTTGAAAAAAACAAAAAAAAAAAAAACATCAAAAAAAAACCAAAAATATTACGAGTTGTACCTTTATTTTGAAAATGTGAACCCGGGAGGGGGCTGGAGTACGAGGACGAGGCGTGGTCGGTCCAACTACGGCAGGGGCCAGAGGCCGTGGTCTGCGTGGCGAGGGTGACAACCACCTGCTTGATGAGAGAGCAGGGGACGCGCGAACTACACTACCTAGGTTCATGTCTCAAGTTACTGGGAATCGTGGTATGAGCACTGTGAGGCAGAACAGTGCCACAGGATGTCGTTGGATTAACGTGACAATTCTCTAGCATTTGTCCTCGTCAGTCTCATGAGTCCACCACTGTCACCGAAATAATCATTCCAGATCTCGCTCCACTCAGCCTACCTTCCCCCCAGTCTGTCCCACCCTCCCAGGAAAATTGTGGCATTTGAACCGGCATACTCTGAGACTGTTTGGGATGAGTGACCTTGTTGCTAGTGGAGAATGTGTAAAGAGGTGTCGCGTACATGAGGAGACATGGTTGTCAGACAGTGGTGATAGTTGATTGCAGGGCAGTATCCGAGGGGGGATGACAGATGAGGGATGCGGAGATGTGATTGTGACAGACCAAGCTGAGTTGGATAGGCCGGGTGACACACAGTGCTTCTGAGACGGAGGCAGCAGGAACTATACCAGAAAAAGTTCCACGCTCTCTCTCCCTTCCTTATCTTAACTCCCTCCTTTCCTTTATTTCTCTTCCTCCTTTTTGCTCCCTCCCCATTCCCTATAGTTTTTCTACTTCTTTTACATTTCATGCTTCACTACCTTTTCACCCCTTCTTTCTTTACTCTCCCTTTTCTTGAAGAGGTGGTAGGGGGGCCAGACGGAGAGGTCGGCCAGAGCTGGTGCATCGCGCCAATGTCACGTCGTCAGCCCCGTGGGCGGGCTAGATTTCGGAAAGTCTGGAAGGTTCTTTAAAGAAACACGGAGCATAAAGCCTTGACGGACGGATGTGGTGTGCAAACATGTGCCCACCAGGATCCGCAGGGGTTCCACCACACTAGCTTAACACACCAGTAGCGCAGGCTATAATGCGCAACACCCCACTTCAATGGAAACAAGGCCGTTCACCTACGGCCGGGCACACCACTGTCTTCCCGTGGCATTTGAATGCTCTGCTAGTCCCCATGCCCAGGACCCCGGCACCAACACACCTACCGTTGCGAAAACCACCACCTTCGCATCCACAATCCCACGAATCCACCAATGCTCCATGGCAGCGTTAGCTTCTCCATACCCGACGCTGGAGAACAAAAAGGAAATAGTTGCACCACCCACACGGCCAAGCCTCAAACGTCCAATCTCCAACGGCTGTAGCCTATAAGCGACCCTATAAGCTGGTAGAGACCGAGAGCCTTTCGCAACCCATAGCGGCGGCGTCCCTTGGTATTCGGTCCCCAACTGCCACACTTTCCTGATGTGCCGTCCCAGCCATGAAAACCAGACGTTGTTCATTCATCTGTGCACCTGAACATGCCGTTGCTGAACAAGGGCACCTGACACGGAAACGTGGACGAGGGCTGCCGGGCAGGGCCACTATATGTCGTTGACGGCCACATTGGGTTAACTGTTGAGGCTGCGGACGAGTAGACCCTGGGGCTGGTGAATAGACTGCCGACTCCAAGGAACGCGGCATAACTCGGTCCAGTGTTCTCTCAGGCCTACTATGCCTCCTCCTCCCACCCTCCTCCACCTCCTCTCCTCCAAATTACCTCCGTGGGCATGCGCCATCAGGGTTAGCTCTAGCACAGCAGCAGTTCATCACTAAGCGGACAGCAGCGTGCTCAAACGTGAGCATAGGCGATAAAAGGCACACTGCCAAGAGCTATTACAGGGCATCAGGCGCAGACTGATCTGTGGCTGACACCGCTGAAACGGAAGCCAGATGGTTGTGTGTGACAACGGCCGGCAAAACATGGTGGTTGGATCTGCAACTCGGCAGACGAACCGTGTGCCATGCCTGGCCATGTTCTGTTTTAAATATCATAGTCAGCGGTCCTCAAGACATACCCCAATCTGTTGAGTTGCTATGAAGGTGCGCCGCATCTGTGAGCATTTCAGGAAGTCCAGCCACAGATGCTGCCACTCTCAGGGCAGTGCGTGCCGCCCCAACTGCCCCGCTCACCGCTGGTGTGCGACGTTGGCCCAAGTGGAATTCAACATTAACCATGTTATCAGAGTTTACAGAGCGCAGAAGCGATTGTAGAATGGCAGATGGTCAACTCCACTAGATAATAGTTCCCGTCAGTCAGCTCCTCCAAGTCACCATGAGAGTGGAATGGATGTCTGATGTCTGATATCGGTCAGGTGCTGAGAAACTTTGAGGAGTACACGATGGTCAGTGGCGATGACGCCATAATCAGCCTCACATCGCTGCATGGCTGTGAAAAATTATGTCGCATGAAGTCAGGACGGTTGGCTGTCACAAGGACGGGGAGCAGAAGATGCATGTGATAGCCCAAAGCAACTCAAAGTTGTTCTCAGCGCATTGGAGAGGTGGAGGAGGATGAGGGGAAGAGGAGGGAGAATGTTGCCGAGACAGAAGAGGGAGCATTGCTCAGTCCTTCAATGTCAGCCGTGTACGGGCGGAAGAGAGGAGTTGGAGGAGGAAGAAATGGACAGTCAGGCCACGTGAGGGGAGTGGATGTTGTGCTCGTGGGACTCCTGGCGCATTATGGCAGATTTCATGATAGGTGCTATCCTGGACCTCGCGTTCAAAGAATTTATTCAAGCAATCGAAAAAGGAGTGTGAGAATGCATTAATACAGAGGGCCCTGGTGCACAAGCTGATGAAACAGGATTTCACTTCGACAGCGCTAGCGTGCAGAGGGGTACTACGCGGGACAAGTAGCGAGGGAGAGTAGGGCGACAGGCGCTGGTCCAGCACTGGAAGGGTTAACACTTTACAAGGCCTTTGCCAGTTTATGCACAACAGCAAGACCTGTAAACTTACCCCAAGTCTCGGCAGAGTAGGGATGATCTTTACAGAAAGATGGTGAGTGCTGGCGTACTTAGCCGACCCACATCAAGACTAAATGATCAACAGTCCCTACAACTATGGTTCAAAGCTGGAATGTGGGCACGAACGGGCGCTGTACGCCTTGGCGGTTCTTGGCCTGTACTGCCGCTAGCGTGTTGTCCTGAGCGGGGTTTCAGTGCAGATGGTGCATCATCACTGATAAGCGTTACACGGTTAGGTCGACTGACAGCGCGACAGGTGATGCTTATCAGAATGAATAAAGCCTGGATTTCTCAGGATTCATTCTCCACCGTGAAGAAGCTCAAATGAAGAATGTATGCACTCCTCTCTTTTCCTCCTTCTCCTCCTCTTGGTACACTAAAGCAGAGGAAACTGACATTTTTTGCCAGGGGCCAACTGGTCTAGGTACTAGTACTCTATGTATTTAATTTTTCTGGAGGGCCACCTACCGGTCCTCTGTTTTTAAAATAATTTTTGGGGTTCCACATACAGGAACTCTATGATGTAATTTTTGGAGGACCACCGACCTGCTTCCTATGCTTTGAAAAACTTTTTTGGACTGCCACATAGAGGCACTATCCCAAATTTATTGTCTCCCATAGCAGCCGACACGGCGTTTTATAGCTGCTCCACCCTTGTCTCCTTGCTACTTCCACACATCATTATTCCTAGTGCCCTCCCACGTCGTCCATATAGCTCGCCTCCATAAATGTCTCCTTAGCCAAACGAGCTGTCGTCAGGCAGAATTTGGGTTGTTCCATGGCTTCACATTCAAACTGGTTAACTTTCGACACCCCCCACCCCAAACTGCTGTGTTATCACAAATATAACTTGGAAACTTTTATCATTTACGCATATTATTTCAGTGCTGCTTATTGCACATCTGTTTACATTCCTTCTCATAACCAGAACCAAGACAATTACTATAAGAAAACAGTACTACACTGATTATACAAAAGGTTCTTAGAAGTGCTTGCTTGATGTTTGTAGCCCACGACTGATTTGAAAATGATACTTCTTTTCAAAGTAAATGCTTCTGGCCCCAGCCCATTTTGGGTGGGGAGGAGCCGAGAGACAGGGGCTTGGACAGTCGAAAGCTCGTCCTGCAGCGGACCGCCAGCTCCTCCAAGATAGGCAGCCTCAGAGGGCCATCCTTGCATATGACCATGATGTTTCGGTCATTGCCTCCACGATCCTCCACCAATGTCTCCATGCGCCAAACTTTCAATGTCTTTACCCCAGACGTGAGCATGAGAGGATATACAGAACATAATCTCCCTTATCAAAGAGCTTTATCCGGAGACTTTCAGGTGTTCCACCAGATACATAATGGAACTCGGCGCATTGTGCGCTGCCATGCTGAGACTGAAGGTGCAATCTTAGCGGCGCAATATTACGGTCGCTATTTAGCAGGAAGTATCTCCATGTATGCCATCCACATTCATCCCCCTTATCAAAAGCTGTGTCAGGCCCTCATGTTTTGGGCGTTCACCAGTACGTTATGGGAACTTGGTCACTATGTCGCACCATGCTTGTTTATAGATAATCTCCGCCAACCTTTTGTTCACTAGGAAATTTTTTCCGCGATTCTTGCTCCCCTCCTTTGGTTCCTCTCGGCCGCATTAACCAGGAAAATACTGATACATACAGTGCTACACGTTCTCTCACCAAAAGGAATTTTTTAAATGTTTGAAGTCTAAGCCATTTGGGGTTATGTCGCCATGCCACTCTCTGCTGCCGCTGCTGCGCTTGCATGCCATCCTTTCTATAGTGCAGGGTCAAAATGATTGGATGTTTTAGATGCTATTAGCCTCATTCGGTTCTCTGTAATCGCCCTGCTGTTGCCCATAATTTGGCTAATGTTCGATTGTGAAGCAGCCTCAGAGGATCCATGAATGCTGCCCCTGTCTCGTTTCCGGTCCCTTTAACGGTGTTGTCCATATTTTCTGAGGTATTCCAGGTGTTTGCCACGCTTCCCGTGCAGACCCTTTTTCCTTTAAAAAATGCTCGAGTCTCCCATTGCTCTCCATGGGGTTCGTATTTGAGACGAGCACGCGAAGCATCGGCAAGTTTGTCTGAATAAACGAGCACCCGAGCATTTTAGTGCTCGCTATCTCTTTGTTAGAGATTCACGCAAGACGTGTCAGACAATCAGAACCCATCTGGCCTTGACATCATGGTACAATAATGATGCGGTTGATAATTACAAAGTACCATCTGCACATTGGCAGTGATGTGAGCTGTGATGATCTATGGGTTAACAGTTGAATTTAGATTCGTTGGATAACAACCTTTAAAAGGGTTTGCCCATGAAGGAAGGGGGAAAAAAAAGTTCTCAAATTATGGCTTCCTAGTGATTTTGGTTACACAATAAAGATAATTTTTAACCCCTTACTTTAAAGTTTTCCTGTAAAAAATGTGTTTTAGAAGTAAAAAAAAAAGGAACACAAAATTCTGCGTCCAAAATGCCTAAAAGCTTCATTTGGGAGGCAAAGTAAGTTGTCAAAGCAAACTCCCCGCAAGTACTGTTTACTGCATCTCAAAATCATTACATTTGGAGAGAAAGTAGACACTGTGGTTACAAATGCTTACAATGGTTGTAATCATGAAGTAAAATCTTACCAGTATCTTTATCTAGGTTTAAACTAGGTTGTGTATTATTATGCCATGTGTAGGAATTATTTTGACTAGAATTTACATTGGCTAAACTTGTGAAAATCAACGAATCATAACAGGACTTGTGACTAAATTAAAAATAAAAAAATGTTTGTCCTAAGAGTTTATTTCCTGCAAATCAGGGTAGTCTATCATTTGTGTCTCTTTCTCAAACATAAAAAAACAAAACATTTCAGGGCAGTGTGAAGGCTGAGTAACTCTGATCACTGAGGAGCCAAAATATTTTTCATTTTGCATAACACATATATTGCATGCAATGAAAAATCCGTCAATGAACCTAAGCTGACAATATTTACTTTTCAGTGTAGATCCTATATAAATGGGTTACGGTATGAGATAATGAAAAAAATTTATTCTAACAGGTAGTATATCATTCACAGCAGCAGAAAAAGAAACATCGGAAGGAAGAGTCAGCAGAGGTCAGTTAAAACAAAAGCAAGTGGTACAGTCAAAAAAGGGATAATGGCTGTAATTGCTTTGGAGGGTTGACATGAAATAGACACGGAAAAAGTATTGTTTTGGTTTGCCATTTAAAGCTTAAGTAAACGACCCACACTACTGTTAAAATGTTACAAGAGGTGGTTGTTTTGTTTATATGTGCTTATGTAATGCAGGTCTTGGAGCTAGACAGTGGGGCCCTAACACAAATCCCCTTCCCTAGCTGATTCCTTCCAATTGCTCATGGCCACTTAGGTGTGTATAGAAATAGAAGATGGCAACAAATGTGCACATACACCGAGTCAAGACGAATAAGCGTAGAATGTCGCCATCGCCAGGTGCACATCAAAGAGAGGCAAATGACAGTATTCCAATTGTACAGGCGACAGCCAAGGCATTAGGAGATATCAGATAAATAGGCAAACACACGTCACATGATGGAGCTGATATAAAGCAACTATAAAAGACTCCTATTACTTGATTTCAGAACTATGTTGGTATGCTTATAGGATAAGGAACTTGTGCCATCACAGCATATTTACAGCATGACAATTGAGCAGAGCTGCAGAGAATGGCAGTGGTGTTAATTACACCCTTTGACCTTAGCATCGGCGTGCGAAGTACATGGAGGAGGTCCTCTCCTCTCCAGAGCGGGTAAGTCGTTAGTGCTCTATGCAAGGCAAAGCTGCCGGGAAGCGGTGGCCAGTAACGTCCTCATCTTGTCCCGGAATCATTGTCACCGTGACTCATTGGGGGCGCTGATCATCGCATGACAGCCTCAGGTCTTCCGCGGACGGGCTGTCTCGTTTCAACCAACTTCATGACAAGATTGTGCTACATTGTGATGAACTGAATACATGAATGAAAGAAGAAAAATCCCATATACTGCCATACTGTGGCTTAGCAGTAGATGGTAGATGATCAGATCATCTAGGATTTAAAGTACCTAGGTCTTACAAAAATTCATAATAAATCAAACCACACGTGGGGCACATTTCTTACTGAGTACTGTCGTATTCAGTGGGCATTCTGCCATATCAGGATTCGGTCTTCCGGCGATTCATAAGGTATGCGCCCGCTGCTGCACCCGAGGTCTGCCACGAGAGTTCCGCCGGTTACCATCCTATGCCTGGGGTGCTGGTAAGCGCTTAAGCTTTTAACGTGTTTCCGTCGTAGCGTTTCTTTGTCGGCCACGCCCTCGATTCGGTTCACATGCAGCCGGCGCCTATGTGCCCTATCAATCGCGTCGCAAAAACCAGGGGCAAATTATGCAAACGGTATTTCATGACGAAAAAGAGCGAGTCGGACCTTAGTGTAAATGTGCCACCATGAGTATGTGAGTGTCCGAACATGCCCAATCATCAAACTATAACGGTTTTTGGGTTTAACCCCTGTAACAAAAAGCCCCAAGAAAAAGCAACTTTTGTTGCCAGTTTGTAATAAAATTCACATAACAAAGTGATCTAAAAATTGTTAGTTCCAAACATGGTCCATTAAAACAGATATCAAAATCATAAAAAAGTGACACACCACAGCGTCATTATACCAAAGTATGCAAAAAGTATTACGCCAGAATATGGCAAAAATCAAAAATAAAACATTTGTTACAGGGAGATTTTCATTTTTGTAATGTATCACAAACATTATACCAACTATACAAATATTGATCCCACTAAGTTGTACCAACCAAGTGAAATAGATAGTAACTGTCAGTTCGGGGCGGCACAGTGCAAAGCTAGTAAATCCGCCACCATGCAAGAACAGCGCCCAAATGTGATTTTCCACCATTTACTCATGCTTGGAATTATTCCATGCTTCAAGCCAGTCCAGGGCAAGGCATATTAATAACCATTCCCTATGAGTGCAATTTGTTAATGCCAGAAGTACCATCAACGAGCTTCTTTACAGTAAAATAATAAAAGAATTTGTATAGTCTTTGAGGTGGACATTGAAAATATGGAACATGACAACAACAAAGGTCAGGTTGTAAGGCGGTTAAATCTACACCCCCAACTAACATAACAACCTTGATCTCATCACTAGAATGTCAAATAGTAAGACAGTTGATAAACAAAAGTACAAATACAAACATACAGACAGAGCAATCTCACAGCTGCCATGACACGGACAGAGGATTGACGCTAGCATGGATGGTTGCAGTGGAGTGTTAAACAACACTAGAAAAGTACTCTGAAATTCATTTAGTGTTTGATAGAAGGTCTCCAGGCTAGATACGGCGCCAAATGATCCTACTTTTAAACCTTCTTGTCTTGTTTTCAGGTTTCTTTAGCCACAGCTCAAAGCACACACACGTTTGACCCCGCAGGTTGTATATCCCCCGCTACGTTTGGACCGGGGCCATAGAGTAACCTCCAAGTGACATGCTAGTTTGTGGGGCTATAAAAGCAGAAAAAAAGAATGATATTTTGTTACATTTTTTCACCACGGAGACAGGAAACGGTCTGTCAAACCCACTAAAACTCGCTAAAGGTGTAACGGCTGTAAAACAGGAAAAGGTGAGAACAACCAACTCTCATTACTATTTAACAAATCTTTAAAGGATTTCACACATGTGGCGCCTGTTTGAGCTTCAGAAAATTTTATTTGGCATAAACTTTGACTTTAAGGACTGCAAATAGAACCAAAAAATTGGCCTATAAACTTACACAATACAAACAGGCTCTTAAAATCACCAGAAACTTAAAATATGTTATTTTACATGATCAGGATAATTCACAATTTAATTACAATTATATTGCTCACATTTATGACATTTTACTTTCATAAAAGGTTATAAATAGGGATGTCAACCGACATTCTATGCAAGAGGATTTGGTTAATGCCTTCCTGGTCACTTTCTTTTAACTTTATCCACCTGATGATTAAGAGAAAGGCGAGTGCTATACTCTATACAAAAGTATCTAAGATCTAGATATGCCTACCAAATGTCTACTGCTTTATTACACATCTTTAAAAGAACTAGTAACTTGAAGCAGGCTCAAGGAGCTTGTAAAGAGTTGGTGTCAGTGTTTTCCAACAAACCTGAGTTGATTTGTTTAGGTTTCTAACCAATGGGATTGATAAAAAGTTAGTGGTGGCATGATGTGTTACATTGTATGTTTTAATTATAATGTATCAAACACCAAAGTTTAGCTGTGTGTATAAAGAATGTTGTTTACGTATACTTTTGTGTATAGCTTAAGAAGGAATGTAAAATGTATGTTTTTATCATGTAAGTAATTGTAACAGTTCTTTTCAACGATCAGCTAAAGAAGATGACCATGCCCATATGTCATTATACAGCTCTATGAAATACAATGTTATAAGGAAAGACTAAGCTCTTGCAATGGCCATTTCACTGTTTATTTTTTTCAGTTATTAATTACCATATTGCAACAATGGGGCTTAAACAGTCCAATACAGGTTTTGAGCTGTGGGGCAATACGTAGTTCAATCTTTTCAGTGGAAATCATTTTATGCCTTAGCTTTTTACACAACATATGGAGGAGTTTTATATTAATTCCATCTAGTATATCGCTCATGTAAATCTCTGTGGGTTAGCCTCCTAAAATTCCACTGTGGTTAACCTACAGTGGTAAAGTGTGTCCTCACCTATGCTTAATTACAGTCATGATTTGCACATTTTGCACAAAATGTGGTCCCTATCTTGTTCTTAAAAATGTGACTTGCTGGTAGCTTATTAGTGCATTTAAAAATTACAAGTTTATTCATATATATATATCTACACAAATAAAAAAAAGTCCATTAGCGTAAGTGTTGTTTATGTATAGCAGCATCAACATACCTTAGGAATTGCAATATTGTATTTGAGGCAGCACATTTCTTATTTGTAATTATCTTACTATTCCACTAAAACTCATGTTTACTGTCGATGAAACCTGATCCTCTTATTATTCCACTTTCAACTTATGCGAGTACTTATGTTTACATGCTATTGTAGTTATGAGTCTCCAGTGAGTGTTTATAGAGTTCATCATTAGTAAAGGCTGCAAAACAGAATTTCACAAAGCTAATGACCCTTGACACAAAAGGCTGGGATAGACTCCACATACTGCATAAAATTTTCCAACTTCTAAAGAAATTAAAAATCAGTGCACAAATTTGGTTTGCCTCTAAGGTCTTTTCCATTCACTGATTTAATTACTCTTGACATCTCACTACTTTTTGTTGCTTAACGCTATTCTAGATTCATCTAAGTTACTTCTAGTTTATGTTGAATATTTTTTTTCATATTTTGCTGCAATTGCCAAGTGGATTTTAATTAATATATATTTTACCGTTATATTTAGCAGATTGTCGTAATGTTTTCAGATGTAGTTTTAAAGGTCGTCTTCACAATTTTTTGTTTAAAAGTAAAAAAGGTGAAGTGTGCTGCAATCCAATGGAAAACATTGTCATTTCAAAATTTTTATAAATCCTTACAATGTTACATGGTTCTCTGAGTAAATAGAAATAATTGACATCCCTTAAGATTTTATGTCCGGATTTCAATACTTTCTTGGCTTAACGAATGTAATATTTCTTGGATGTTATGTAGATTATAAACAGAAGGGTCAGGGCAATATCAGGGACTAGTGGACCAGCAATAACTCAAAACAGACATTTATTACAATTTTGATTTGTAATTGAGAAAATTATTCAAATAAAACAAGTGTTATATAGTCACATTTGCAGCATGAGAAGGGACATCACTTCCTCCTTCCCTGCCTCTGCTTCATTGCACTACATTAGGTCCTAAGTCAATACCTGGCTAAACTGTGCTAAAGTTAACTTCAACATGAATAAACATCAAATATGAGTGGATATTCAATAATATATATTGTTCAGATTGGTACATTGATTTCTCTTTGTTACTGTAACAGTGTCACTGTTCATGGATTGTCTTAATCCTGGGCCAGATTATGGGGAAGGCCCTATATATATATATATGTATGAGTGAATGTATATATGTGAATTAATGGGGGCTGTGTATATTCGTGAAGCTCTTTGCTGTCTCTACTGTGACCATTGCCTGAGGCAGGCTATTCCACAGATTGACAGTTCTCATAGTAAAAAAGGAAGGCGCATAATAGAAGGCTTAAGGTTAAATGCCATGCTTTGATATTACAGGTAACAAGAAAAATAACAGCAAAGTAAAATATTTTGTGTCTGTACTGGTAAGGAACCTAGTATAACAGTGGATTGTATAGCTATACAAGGGGCCATTTAATTTTAAATTAGGTAATACACAGAAAGTGGCAAAATTACATAGAAAATATCCTAGAAAATATAATTAAAAATGTGCAGGGCCCTTGAACCTCAAATTCTCTACAAACACATCCAAAAAATAATTTAAACATATATATTTTCGAATTTATAATTAAAAGATCCCTTGCTTATATATGCAATCCACTGTCTAATTTATTCCTAAACTAAGTCTCAAAACAACTCACTTCCATAGAAATACCTATTGAAGTGTAAAAAATTTTTTTGATATTGCCACATGCATAAAATTCTGTACAATAAATCTGTATTATTATTGGACCCACTTGGTGAATGCCGCAAAATGAAACTAGAAAAACTTGGCAAAAAAGATGAGTTTTCAATAAATCCCTTCACAAAACAGGTTCCAAAAAGTGATCACAAAACGACAGGTGCCCCAAAATGTGACCACTGAAAAGAAAAACTCCTCTTTCAAAAAATAGGCATTCAACCAGCTCTGTAAACCAAAAAGAAAAGATATGCCACTGAAAAAACTGATAGTACAATAAATTAGATTTTCTTCAAAATGGTTTTTTTATTCAGTAAAATGGAGCAAAAATAAGAAAGAAAACTAGATTGATGAAGTATCATCACAAGCCTAGTGACTTGAAGGTACCATCATATTTTTATGGTACTGTGAAAAAAAGGTAAAAATTCCAAACAAGAATTAATGATATTCTTGTCCTTCACCCAGAAAGAGTTAATAAAATCTCATCAATGAGATACAGATACCTCAAAATGGAGTATCTGAAAATTGGATCGCATCCTGCAAAGAATGAACCATCATATATGCTATAAATCTGCTATAATTGGCGCTCCTACCCATCTACGTGCCTAACAGTTTATCACAAGATGTGGGGTATTGGCATACTTGACAGATATTGCGTATCAAGTAATTTATCGAATGTGTCATTTTTGAGCCAACATTTCTACATTGCACCATAAACTTATTAAAAGTGATTAAATATCCGTTGAGGGGTGAAGTTTCTAAAATATAATTTTGAGGTTTTATGCTTATTTAGGTCTCAAGATCACTTGAAAGCAGAACTGTCCTTCAAAACATAAGCTTTAGCACGTTTCATGAAAATGTGTAATCGCACCGATTGTTCTAATCCTCATAACAGCCCTTGAGAAATGACAGGTCACATTAAAAAAAAAAAAAAAAAAAACATTTCAACATGTTAAACAACAATGTAAATCAGAAATTTTTTTAACTTTGAAAACAGAGAATTTATAAATTATTTCCAAATTTCGGGTGGAGGCATGAGGTAACAAAATTCACATTCATCTTTACTGGTTTCTGTTTCTTGGGCATGGCTTAATATATTGCTGCTTTCTGCATCCTGTATAAATAACCTAATGACGTTAAAGATGTTTACATATATAGTGTATACTTTATATTAGTAGAACTTATTATTTTTTGAATCTTGCTCTAAAAGCACAGATTTCTGTCTAAGGATTTTAAGGGGAAATGCACCATTTTAGAGATAAATCACAGAAATAGTGATGAGTGGACCCGAACCGCTTCAGGTCCCTGGACACCAACATGGACGTCAGCAAGAAGTCAGTGTTAAAGTTCAGTGTTCGGCCAAAAGCTAATTGAGAATACATGTGATTGGTGCAAGCACCCTTGTATTACAGTATAGTGTATGAGTGATCAGACCACTAGGGAACTTGAAATAATTAAAAAAAACATTAAAAAAAAAAAAATATGGATGAATTTAAAAATTCTAATCACCCTCACCCCCTTTACCTTGAATGCATATAAAAATAAACAAATAAAATAAAATGCATGTTAGTTATCCCTGGGTCCAGCAATATCTGATCTATCGAAAAAATGATTATCCCAATGGCTGTATCATAAAAAACTGTCCATATTGATATGTCATTTTTCCTCCAACTAAATTTGAATAAAATGTGATCAAAACATCATACAGTTGTCAAAATGGTATCAATGAAAACACCCTGTCATCCTACAAAACACAAAAGTTACAGGTGTCAGCATGCACTTCTGTTAAATGCTTTTTATGAATATTATAAAATCTTTATACCTCATCACAACTGCAGATAATCATTTGTTTTGCTTAGAATACAAATAAGAGTGTTTTGTTTTACTGAAGAATGAAAAAAAAAGCATTAAAGCAAAATCAGCATTTTACTTACAAGACTTATTGTCAGTAGCAAAAGGACCTTCACAAACAATCCTCCTTACTAGAATTAGATTTTGTCTTCTTTTGTATGACAAAATAATTTTGAGTGTAGAGTATGATAAAGTCTTTCAAAATTGAGACAGATAACTATGGGGGGATTTATCATTAGGCAGAATATTGAGCAGTTGTCTATGGGGCATCTTTTACAACAGAAAAAAGAGGATAATAGAGGGGCACTGTACCTAAACGATTAGGCATATCATATTCATCGATATAGAACAGTATAGGACACGGACATATGCAAAAAGTAGGAGGCGCTCTAGCTCAAAAACGTCCATAGAAAAACAGTAACAATTCATCAAGGGAAAGAAATAATAGAGCTGCCACTCACCAATAAAAGTCAAATCTTTATTCCATACTTGTGTAAAACATCTCTGCAGGGAGGAAGAAAAACAGCAGGAGCCCTCTGATGGTGATGGTCTGTTTCACGCCTTAAGCGCATTTGAAACCCGAAATGGATCGTCGCCATCAGTGGGCTCCTGCTGTTTTTCTTCCTCCCTGCAGCAATGTTTTACACGAGTATGGAATAAAGATTTTACTATTATTGGTGAGTGCCAGCTCTATTCTTTCTTTACCTTGATGAACTGTCTATGGCGCTTATTTACTAAGAATCCTGCGGCTGCATTTCCGTTGGGTTTTCCAACACAGGACCCGGTAAGTAAATGTGTCCCTATGTGTTAGACTGGCAGGTTTCCAACTGTCGTATTTATAGTCCGGTGTATGTGCAGTGTTAAATGCCTTCTGATGTGAATATCAGCTGTGTGTGTTCTATGCGAATAGACTGCACCAGTCTCTTGTATGTTTAACATCTGCTCAATTTCTGCCTTTTTGTGATGTTTTTGCACAGGACATTCACAGATACCTCAAACATAAAATTGAGCAAAAACTTTAAAATTGAGAAAAAGCTTCAAAATTGAGCAAAACACTTCCCCCTGTAGTAGCAATGGACCTACACACACCACCTCCTTTGTGGTGTAGTTTTGCGATTAAATTAGCATTCTTTTGAAAATTCTCAGTTGATAGTGTGGTATTGCAACTTCTTGCACACTCCTTGGTGTATTTTTTCTGCCATTGCGTGACTTTAGAGTTGTGTTTTTTTCTTGCTAAAAAAATTATGTTTGCACAGAAATTTGCGACAATTATACGCTAAGAAGCTACATAGGACTAATGATAACTCTCCCCCTATAGCTTTATGATATCCCATTTTACCTGATTGCCTTTTCCTTTCTGACCAAGTAACTACAAGATGAAGTAATTCTCCCAAGATTCTTCATTCATTTAATAACACGTGGAATTACTATAAATATACACTCATTTTTACCATCTTATCACATATAAAATGCTAACTTATATGTGAAAATAAAATATAAATTGTGTAACATAATATTTTAACTGTTCAGCTCATCTCCCCAAATATTTGAAAGTAAAACATAAAAAAGTTGTTTTGTATAAGATCAAGTGTAGTAGCGTTCTTATAAGTTTAGGATATGCCGGGTGAGGGGAATGTAAACAGATGCGCAAGAAGCGCTGAAATAATATTGGTAAATGATAAAAGTTTGCCAGTATATTTTGTGGATAACACAGCAGGGTGGCGACAAAGTTAACAACTTTGATGTGGAATCCATGAAAACAACCCATATAGCTGCCTCCATACATCGTCCCTTTATCAAACGAGGTGTGTCAGGCAGAAATTTGGGTTGTTTTCATGGATTCCACATCAAAGTTGTTAACTTTGTCGCCACATATATTTTTAAGAATTATACGAAATGAAAAAAATGACATGGCTTATAAGTTTATAAACTGAGCCAGCTATATTACAACATTAATCAGTGTAGTTACTGATTTTGGATGTTAATGCAATGTACTGGGAACAGACTGGAACAGTAGAGGAAGACAGTAGGTCCAAACGCTAAACCTACTTTCCATCCCCCCTTACCTAATTTACTCGAAACCCCTAGCAATAAGGGACAAATGGGAGAAAATCCCATTCTGTTCCACAGTGCAAAACACAAAGACACAATACAACAAATAGAGCAGTCAACAAAGCCAGATTCTAACCAAACAGTACACAATTACAAGAAAAGAGAGTAGTCAGAACACAAGCAATAAATGAAGATAGCAGGAGATCAGAATCACAAAATAAACAGGAGCCTACCAAGATTCCCACATTACAGGCACCCTTACAAGGGTGGGCAGACCACTTATGTAATATTAGAACCCCAGACCCAAATAGTGACTGGATCAGAACTCAAATACAGATAAAACTGAGGAGCAAGGGAGTAATATGAGTAAAGGGAGAACCTGTCAATAACAGCAGGTCAACTGTTGATAAAGAAGAGTCAAGCTTCAGGAAAGTAATGAGTGTAGTTCTAATCAATCCAAAAAGCCAGCAAACTTAAACCCATGTTCACGCTGACATTGTCATAATTGAAAAATGCTCTTCCACATGACAGGTTCCATTAAAATTGGAAAAATAAGGGAACTGCCATACATGATTGCTATCATGCTGCTTCTAAGAGTTTTTTTTACCAAGGACATAAAAAACTTCCATTAAGTTTGGGCAATCCAAATCATCATAAATTCTGAGGCCCTTTTTCATTATTCCTATCTGCCTTTATTGAATGCTTCTTTGTCATTAAAAATTATTCTGTGGATATTTCACTTAAATAAACCTCCAATTTAGATGCCTTCAATTGTAAAAATGTACATGGTATTTAGTGAAATAAAGGGGTAGGACAGCAATCCTTTTCTTTTTGGAGAAGGTTGTGATGGTCTCCGCGGCGAAAGATTCTGATGCAGGAAACCAGGAATCAGCAGCCTTCAAGGAGGGAGCCACAGCACCAAACGTTAAATTCCAAAAAGTTTATTTACATGTGCATCCAAACATGATAAGCGCGATGTTTCGATTCGCAATGAATCTTTATCAAGCATAAGATGGCGATCGCCAGTACATATATATACAAAAAGTGCTAAGTGACATAATTTCCCTTATGACGTGATCTGTGATTAAATATACATATAACAGTGTGGCCTGTTATACGTGGGCGAGACTACACAGGAGTGCCGCCTACGGATAAATCAACACAAATCAACAGTTATAATTCGTAAAAAACTGATTTACCCCTTCCAGACCACTTCACAAAAAATCATCACCATATCTCTCAACTCAGATTCCGCATTATTGATGGGGTCCAAAAACATCGTAGGGGAGGTGATAGGGAAAGAGCACTAAAACGTTTTGAACTCCAATGGATCTACGAACTCAATACTCTGGAACCCAATGGGCTGAACAGAGAATTCAAAATGGGGGGTGTCATCTAGGTCCCTAACTGATATGTCTGCACCTACTGTCTGTATTGTACTATGATCTCTAAGTTTTGTACCCGGTTACCTTGGTTTACTGTTCTCTCCGTTATGGAGATAAATCTATGTTGAGTTCTTTTAAATAACTTTCTCACATTTTTTTCCACAGATTGTGATTTTGTCACTTCACTCTGTATATGTCTTATTCCCCGTGGGTGAATGTCTCCTTCCCAATTATGAGGATCTGTTTCCCCCTCCGTGTTGGCAGGTATGATTATACTATATCTATCTGGATGCCCTCCTTGTTCCTCCCCCCCCTCTTTTCTGTAGCTTGGGGGTGTATGTGTGTACCTGCATGACGCTACTTGTTATCTATATATTAATATGCACTTTCCCACAAATGGGACATCGGAATAATTAGCAATATCTATAGCATTTATTGGACAAATACGTGGGTATTACTACTGGTGTGAAGAACCAGTCTGAATATATGGACATATGCCACCAGATACAACCCTATACGTTCAGTCCTGCATGGCCCATTTACAGGTACCAAAATTGGGGCTTTTCTGTGCTGGCCGTGACACGGTCTTGTTAGGACATGTATGGTCCGTCCTAGCCAGCCCCAGGCACCATAGGAGGCTTGTTACGTATGCTTTAGATGACTGCATGACCCCTGAATATAACTGTGTTTTTATGATCCCTTTTTTGTATTTAGGGTATCCACTTAGATATTCTTGATTTTACTGGTGCCGCATCTGCAGAGGTATTCTCGGTGCCACTTACTGTTTAATTTGATGACTTACCGCATCTACTTCTTGCACGCTCCATGGAATGAGATATATCACATGATCGGAATAAACACCATGGAGTTAATACAGATCAGGTGACCAAGATCACCATGACAACCTCGCTAACTACGCATGCGCAGTTGAAAAGGACTCGGAGGAGATCCATGGAGACACATCCCATCAACAACGCACAGATGACGGGGATACACACCTGTATTAATCACTGTTGGATAGTAATCATTGTTCATTTTAATGGATTGTGATGTTTAAAGTATATATATTTATTAATACTGACTTGTGGAGTATACAACTCCCTTTTAACACCAATTTTTTATGAATTATATGTATATTTAATTACAGATCACCTCATAAGGGAAATTATGTCACTGAGCATTTTTTGTATATATATGTACTGGTGATCGCCATTTTTATGCTTGATAAAGATTCATTGCGAATCGAAATGTTGCGCTTATCATGTTTGGATAAACATGTAAATAAACTTTTTGGAATTTAACGTTTGGTGCTGTGGCTCCCTCCTTAAACAGTCTCTGGCTAAATCCACACAACCATGTGTGCATTATGGACCCCAAACAAGGGAAAGTGATCCCCTGGTTGAAGCCTGTTTCAATATTGATGGGCCATTGCACACCCCACCCATGTCCAACGGAAATAAGCTGCCTCACTGCAAAGCATGGCAGTAACAGGACCTGCTCTATAATTTGTGGTACAGCCACTCAGGTCTCTCATGGTGCAGTGAGAATGAAATTGTTCCTTTTACTTCAATGTTCATAAATATACATACATCTTCTCAGTGATCATAGTAATTTTGTCATCACATATAATATAGCTTGCAAAATGTTGTTTCATAGTGAGTGCAATCATAAAGAATATATATTTCTTGCTAGATTCAGCATAGTCCAACGTTAAAATGGTATATACACTCACATATATTCAGACCTTGGGCAGAGACTCACACTCCTCAGACAGTTGGATCAACTTGTGTGAGCCACTGTAAGTGACATTTCGGAGGAACCATGCCCCCTTCCTCAGACATTCTTCCTGATGTATTCTGTCTGCTTATATCTGGTATCTTCCGACGCCTTGGCTTGTCTTTTTAGTTTTCACTATTGTCTATCGATTTGATACTTCGTTGTCCTCTAAGTTTTATACTAGGGTCTGGCATCTTTTCCTTAGCATTTCTTTGTCGTCTTCTGTTGGTATTACCTTCACTCAGAGTAAAGCAGGGACTATCACCCAGTTACTGGCCATCACCAGGTGGCTTTGAGTAAGTAGGTAGGGACCATCTGGTAGGTTCAGTTTTAGGGCTCACAGTCTGTATCCATCTCTCTGTTCTCAGTCTGACACATTACCCATTTGTTATTCACTGAAAGCTTACTGGGAAACAAAAAAAGTAATTGTGGAAAAAATATGCCCCACGCAATGCTGATTTTATGGTTGTATTCAAAAACCTGTTGAAAGTGTACCTCATCTTTCAACAAACTTTATAGGAATAAGTAAGCCAATGTGTGAAAATTACACTGCTCCTTATCATTATGTAAATTGTAAGATTGTTCGGTCGCACAGTAGAGTATGTTCCTTGTGCTATAAATTCAATGTAAAGTAATGCATTGACAAAAAGGTTAAATGATGCATTAGTAAAGAATCTTTAATGGTAGCTTATGAGTGTGGCCTTTCAGCTACTACACCAAGTATATAGAACAAAATATAGAATAAAGTAAAAATTGTGATCTATAGATTATAGCTTTAGAACGTGGATAAAGTACATAGTATGCAAATTATTATATGTACAATAGCATGATTTTGAGGCACAGAATCAAAAGACATTTTAGATCATGGATGATAATTGGTATTGTGGCAGGGTAGCAGAGTGCCAGCAGAGTGCCAAGTGCCGAATGACAAAGTGTGGAGGTGGCAGCAGCAGGTCAGAGAGTGGCACAATCACAGTGTGTGTAGGTGGGAGACAGCAGTAGCAGCAGCATGAGGCCAGAGAGTGACACAATGACAAATTTTGGTGGTGGCAGCAACATGGTAGGCCACAGGTTGGCAAAATGAGTATGGAGGTGCCAGCAGCAGCAGGAGGTCAAAAAGTGGCACAATAACAGAGTGTGGAGGTGGGACCCAGTCCCTGGTGAAGATGGTGCAAGGCACATGGAGCAACTGGCATCAGAATAGTGGCTGAGGCAGGTAGTTAGAATCCAGACTCATTTCTCAATGTTTGGGGGAGGCGTCATGGCTGATCTAATTTGATGCATAAGGCATTGGTGTGTTGAAATCCTGTCCGATCCATGCCTACTTCATCTTGACAAAGGTCATTCTCTCCACATTACTGAACACCGGCTCTGATGCCACTACTGGCCGGGCAGGACAGCTTCTTGACTGCAAGTTTGGCTGTTCGGTAGTCCAGGGGATCCTCTACCTGGGGTAGTAGAGTGCTGTCCAAGAGTCTGCTCCATGTCCTGCTGCTGGTGGCAGCTACCCACCTCACAAGGTGGGTGAAGAAAGCTGCTCATAAAGGACTCCAGACTTAAGCTGCTGATGATGGAGCTGCTACTGCTCTGCCCCCCCCCCCCATTTCCGCATAGCAGCCGTGGCAGTAGTACATGAGCGAAGACTGCCAGGAATCCCATGGTCAGACTTGAGTAGATTTGATATCTACTTTCTTGATATCAACTTTAGCAACAAAAAAGAATTGAAATCTGGGGAATGCAGAACCTCAAAAACTGACACCCTGAACTTTGAGAAAAAAAAACACTCCACCAACTATGTAGATTTGACACGGATTTCTTGATATCTAGAAACAAAAAAGTATTGAAATTTGGGGAATACAGAACCCCAAAAACTGGCACCCTGGACATTGAGAAAAAATCACTCCATCCACTATGTTGATTTGACACAGATTTCTTGATATCAACTTTAGCAACAAAAAAGAATTGAAATTTGGGTATACAGATCCCCCAAAATGGACCCCTGGACTTTGAGCTAAAATCAATCCAGCAGCTACTGAGTACAAGCAGCTAGGCGCTAGACACAGCACATGCAGTGTGAAATGACGAGATTGCAAATGGACGTGTGTTTATATATAGGGCTGTGTGACATTACATAAGCCTGCTGATCGCTGATTGGCTTACTTGTCTGCACATGTGATCGAGGGTGTTCCTTTCTTCTTCCCAGAGTTGTCTGCCCCATGCAACACGTTGTGCTTGTGGTCATTTTGCTAATACAGGGGAATAAAAAATCGTTTCCCAACCATCACTGTAAATTTCGGATTCGTGCCGAGCCGAAGTTTTCCTGAAATTGTAAATAAATTCCACTCCTTTAGAATCGATTCGCCCATCTCTAGTTGTAAACTTAATTTTTTCTTTTCTCTGTCTGTGAATCTGCAGTTCACTAATAAATGGTGGGTAGAGGTTTTATTGCTGTAAATCACTGCTCAATTTCTGCCAGCAATTGAGCTTCTTTGTAATCTGACATCTCAGTGAGATTCTTACTTTGTAAAGTCTATGGAATATTATTTATCTTTGTAAAGAAAGATTTGTTATTATCTTGTTAGCAAGACAGCATAGCTATGCAAATTCAGAGTTAAAACAGATAAGGAAGGAAGGAGGGTGGTTAATAACAGAAAAATAAGTGAAGAAATAAGCATTTTGCTCTAATAAGATATTTTAAAAGTTATTATTCCTATTTTGTTTTTCTGTTTTTTACTTCCCAAATTCCAAAAGCTATATTAAAAGGGACAAATGAGGGCTTGTCATCTTCAGTGCAAATTAAATATTCAGTGCAGTGTACTTGGAAGCAGGAAAAAAATTACAAATGTGGTGTAACTGACAAAAAGAACCCATAGTTACACAATTTTCATGTGGACTTTGTTTTTACATCTTTCACTGTGTAGTTCAAATGACACATTCTTTAACACCTGAAACCAATTTTTTGTAGTTTTATGACTTAATATCTTTGAAAAAAATTAAAATCTTTGCATACTTGGATTTTTGTAACTTTTTGCAAACTTCATTGTAAGGAGTTACATAAGGTGTAATTTTTTGTTGAACTGTATGTAACTGTATGACCTTTTGATCACTTTTTTTCCAAAATTTCATGGGTGACAAAAAGACAAAATGCTGTGGTGCACGAAGGAATGGAACACAAGTGGCTCATTGTAATGAGTCATATGCAAAAACGCCATATACTGCAATACAGTAGCACTGCAGTATGTGGTAGGAACGATCGGACCATCTAGGGTTAATGTAGCCTAGAGGGTCTAAGAAATAGTGAAAGAAAAAAAGAGTTTAAAAAATGAAAAAAATGTTTAAAATATTAAAAATTCAAATCACCCCCTTTCCCTAGAACTGATATAAAACATAATAAACTTTAAAAATCACAAATACATTAGGTATTTCCACGTCCCGAAATGCCCGATCTATCAAAATATAAAAGTGGTTATTGCCGGCGGTGACCTCCAAAACAGGAAATGGAGCCCAAATGTCCGAAACGCAACTTTTACACCTTTTTACATGACATAAAAAGTGTAATACAAAGTTATCACAATGTTGCATAATCCTCAATATGGTAGCATTGAAAACATTTTGCAAAAAATTACATATCACACAGGTTCGTACATTAAACTATGAAAACGGATTTTTTTTTTCTTTTTTGTACACATTCGTTTAATATTTGAAAATGTATTAAAACTAGAGATGAGCGAGCACTAAAATGCTCAAATAACGAGCCCCATTGAAGTCAATGGGAGACTTGAGCATTTTTCAAGGGGACCAAGGGTCTACACAGGGAAGCTTGGCCAAACACCTGGGAACCTCAGAAAATGATGGAAACACCACGGAAA
Source organism: Engystomops pustulosus (assembly GCA_019512145.1). Classification (NCBI taxonomy): domain Eukaryota; kingdom Metazoa; phylum Chordata; class Amphibia; order Anura; family Leptodactylidae; genus Engystomops; species Engystomops pustulosus. The sequence continues at coordinate 143,504,802 of CM033643.1, forward strand.
TGGACAGGAAACAGCAGGGGCAGCATGCATGGATGCCTCTGAGGCTGCTTAATCACACCATTATGCCAAGATTATGGGCAACAGCATGGCAATGACAGAGTGACCGAATGAGGCTAGATAGCATCTAAAACATGCAATAATTGACCCTGACACTATAGAAGATGGCATGCAGAGGCAGCGGCAGCAGCGGCAGGCTAGAGAGTGGCATGGCGATATACCCCAAATGGACTCAGGCTTCAAACCAATTAAAAAAATTATAGTAGTATGCAACAACACTTTCGAGCAACCGCTCACTCACGTGGACCTCGAAGAGCCGTGGAAAACACCTCTGTGGAGTCCAGTGCACGTATCCCGAATGGGCTTGTCGGAACGCCCTTTAGCAATAGTAGAACAGGAAAGGGTAGAGATCGTAAATTGTCCCACTTAGGTGTTTGAGATGGATATGTGTGTCACTAAGAGCTAAATAGAACGTTCTCAAGTCTCCCTGCAAATTCGTCACAATATGGTACTAGCTGCACTACTAGTGCCAGCAAGCCCAGTCACAAGCAAAGAAAAAAAAAATATTCTAGCCCTAAAAAAGGCTGTTGGGTTCTTGTAGACTCACTCCTGCCTAACAGTAAGCTAATATAACACCCTAACGCTATCCCTGCAGCAGCAGCTCTCTCCCTAACGGCATCCAGACAGAGAATGATGCGAGCAGTGCGGGCAGGGGCTATTCTATTCCAGGGTCAACTGCTCAGGCAAGCCAACCACTGCTATTGACGTGTAAGTGTACCACGTGATGCTGGGTGGAGTGCAGAGTCTCCTGGCTTGTGATTGGCTCTGTTTCTGGCCGCCAAAAATCAAAACGGCGGGAGATGCCATTTTCTCGAGCTGGCGAAATATTCGTCCGAGCAACGAGCAGTTTCGAGTACGCTAATGCTCGAACGAGTATGTTCACTCATGTCTAGTTAAAACGCAATAAAACCTGTATAAATTTGGTATCATCGTGATTGTACTGAACCAAAAATAAAGGAGAGGTGTTATTTGGAGCACAGAGTGAAAGTTGTAAAAACTGAGCCCACAAGAAAGTGACGCACATGAGGTTTTTTACAAATTTTTCCACATTTGGATTTTTTTCCTGCTTCCCAGGACAGAGCATGGAATAATAAATAAAATCATGGGAATATAAAATTTGTTATACACAAAATAAGTTCTCACACAGCTCTGTACACATAAAAATGAAAAAGTTATAGATTTTTGAAGGTGGAGAGCGAGAAATGAGCGAAAAAACCCTGCTGGGTTAACGACTGCCTGTATGTTGTCGACTTCATGAGAGCCAGTTTATGTTCCTGTAAAAAGGTGTGTCAACTATAGCAAATGGGGTGAAGCAAAAAGAGCTTAACAATGCTAAAATTTCCACTTCCTTAAGATGATTTGATTTATTAGGTCAATATCTGCTATCAGGTTCCCTTCAATAAATTGCCTTCTATGTTCTTGGACATTTATGCCTAGAATAGGCTGGTCTTCAAAGCGAAGGGGGGGGGGGGGGGTTAATAAAAAAAAGGCTAATAGGATAAATTAATCTATAAAACTAGAATGATACTTTTGATAACCGAATTATTGACAAAAGATTAATTTGAGATTTTGAGTATTCTGCAGAAACACTTGTTTCTGTGCTATTCTCCATTTTCAGGATCTCAATAACTCCAATTATGCCTAAAAAGTTCTTTCTACTCTATGCTGTTTGGTACTTCATAATGCTGGAATAAAGAAACCATGTTTCATCTGCATCATATATCACGTCAGGTGAACTCGCATCTTTACTTGTCAACAGATCCATTTACCACAAGAGTAGGTCTCTAGTGACATGTTTTAATATACAGCTCCATATTTTCTCCAGCTGTATTTGATATGAAGAAATCCTTGAAATGCTTTTCAGATTTATACATGATGTTGTTATGTGCACATGAATAACGCATGTAGTAGATATCTGTTAAGAACCTGTCCAACAAACAGTGCAAACACAACCAGACTTGGCGCAATCCGTCAGATTGGGTAAGTGGTGGTGAACTAAACCTGCAATGTCCCTGCGGGTTACAGCCCTGCCTACAGCGGATATACCACCCTGATAAGGGCGAAACCTGCCAAAGAACCATGAGAGACCCTGCATGGTGAAAGGAAAACTTCTGGATGGTGGAGCAGACAGGTAACTAAAAAGAGACAAACCAGGATAGACAAGACACAGACAAAAAACAGGTAATAGACATGCAAGTAAAGACAGACAGAACTGGGTCAAATCCAAGATAGCAGTAAGGCAAGATAGCAAGATAATGGTTAATAAGCTTAGCAGAGGTCAGTTACACAGAATAGCACAAATAATAGTGATGGCTCTGTGCAGATGTATAAAGGAGTTCCTGGATGCCACCGTCATTAGCTGACTGGATCAGTCATCCAAAACTGAAGTCACAGGTGAAACACACCTGAGCTCTAAATAACAGCACCCAGCTTTCCCAGGCAAAATACACTGCAAAGAAGTTGTCAATTAAGGCTTCCAGCAAACAACCCTCAGTGTGGCTAAAACTCAGAGCACTGCAGCAAGCATTAGCGAGTTCTGACAATATCCACACTATTTCTGAAAATAAATGTACTATTTAAAAAAATGCTTTAAATACTTGATGGTTCTACATCACTAACAATAATTTGCACAATCATATACCAAATTGTGTTATCATACACAGTAAGTAATGCCACAAAGCCAACACACTCAAAAAGTGAGTGTGTTGGTTCTGAGGAACCTCTTTGGGACTCTTAAGGTAGGCTCCACGGGTCAGTAGGCACTTACCCCTGAGGAAGTCGCAATCTGGCGACGTAACGCGTGGGGTGCCTCCGGCCACAGGTCTATTACCTAGCATTCCCTCCTTCCATCATGGTTTAAACACTTAGTAACTCTTTTGCCTCTGCTCTCTGTTCTGCTTAAATGCACTGGATTCTCCTTTTTTCATTTGTTCATGTTACCTGTTGTATCTTACGTTTATTTGGGGAATCTAATATTGTCATAGCATTTATTCTACTTTGAATGTTTACAGGTGATCAGTTTATCTGTTTTTCGGGACGGAATTTAGACATGCTTACTAGAAATTTATATTTACCCTGTGTGAGGTGTTTGCATTTACGTATTTTGTGCTGACCTGTGGCCACTTGTGGATCTCTGTTATTTGGCTCTGATCCACTTGGTTTTGTAAATATGTATATTTTTACACTTTTTAAGTGGTTTTAAAAACATGTATGTGAGATATTTTTGTGAATTATAATAAAGTTTTTTTTTGACCTTTTTGCCTATACACACTTGCCTATTCTCTTGTTGGTTTAAAATAATTTGCACAATGTTATAGAAATCTATGAGATATATGAGAAGCAGGGTGGCGTGGCCGGCAAGGCATGTGCAACGTCCCTGCCAATGCGCATGGCAGAGGAATTGCGAATAAGCCCTTTTTCTATGCAATACATATAGAGGTAATTGAGCAGCGGTAGATTCTGCTTGGATAGGCAAGGGTTAAAAGCATCTTAATGTCATCATCCAATGATGTTCCACCTTTTGTAATTGGAGTGTGATTGGAGGAGGAGACCACCTGACTGGGGAGTTACTAAATCCTTAGTCAGGGGAGGAGTTAGCTCTCTTGGAATCCAGCTCTCTTACCAGAGACACCTGAGAGCACAAGCTCTGACTACAGGCCTGCTAGGCCTCATCTCAATAACTACTTCTCATAGAGTGACACAGGACAAACAGGACAAAGCTGCAGCTTCCAGGATTGGACACAGCTACATTCCAGCCTGCCCCTGCATCCAGGCTAGTGAGACAACTCCTGAGGGCCCCCTCTCAAATCACTCCAGTACTACATTTGTACAGAATCGTTTGGCGTGTTGTTACTGTTGGTTGAATAAAGAACTGTAAGTTACTTTTATGTACAACATTGCCTACGTCTGGTCCACGCTACAGCTGTATCACCACCAAGGGCGCCCCATCTATCTACCAGGGACAGACACTAGAGACTCTAAGGGCTGCCCAGGGAGAACCAGTACTACAGCCTCTCCCTTTACATAATTTCTTGCCAACACCACCTGCTGGAGACCTGCCAGGCTGTAGGACAGCCCTCCAGTCCCCATACTAAGCACCAGAAAATTTAGGTCGATCTCGCTTTTAAATACTGACCTAAAATTATATTCAAAAATAATAGCGGAGGGGCTGGGTCAAGACCAAGTAGGTTTTGTAAAAGGCCGCCTGTCCTTTGATGGGAACAGACAGTTTCGAAACCTAATCCAAGTGGTGGAGCAACATCGGACACCTTCTCTGCTCCTCTCTTTGGAAGGCTTTCAACAGAGTACATTGGGCATACTTGGAAGCAGTGATGCAAAATGTTTTTTTATCCGAGAGTGCGATAAATGGTATTATGGCCCTATGTACATATCCAAACGTGAGAGTGCTGACATCAGGATACATCTCGAAGTTGTTCCAACTGTCCAATGGAACGAGACATGGGTGTCCGCTGTCCCCACTTATATTTATATTGGTAATGGAGCCTCTGGCCTCGGCCATTAGAAAGTCAAAAGCGGTATCAGGAATAAAGGAACATAAAATAGGTCTGTTCGCAGACGACATGATCATTGCCATAACGAATACCTCAATGTCCCTAGCAGCAATATCTTTGCTTTTAGACTAATTCCGCTAAATATCATACTACAAACTGAACGCATCTAAGTCACTCATATTAGGTATGAATATTCCTAAAGACATAACACATCACCTGCAACATACATATCCCTTTTCGTGGGCAGAAAAATATATTACGTATTTGGGGATAGAACTAGTGTACCCTTCCTCACAGTTGTTTCAGCCAAAGAACTACAACAAGACACAAAACAGCACAGGTGGGAAAAATCGCAGCAGTGAAGATGATGGTGCTACCCAAAATCATTTATTTATTACGCAATGTCGCTAATTCTAGTTCCAAAATTTTTTTTACTATCATTACAATGTCTTATAAACAGATATGTATGGTCATATAAAAGGCATAGAGCATTATACCTCCTAATTGGGAAAAGGGGGATGGGACTGCTATTTGTGAGAATTATAAAATCCCAAAACAGGAATTCTATACGTATCTGCAAATAAGACGCTTCATAGCAAGTATGCCAACTAAGTGCACAGCAGCTAAATCAGCCTTTGAACTATCTTTTTTCAATGCAAAAAAATATGTGAAGGGGATGTCACTGGTGTATAAATATCTAATCGCAAAAGAACAAACAGAACCCTTGTCAGGTATGTTCAGGTGGGGAAAAGAGTTAGGTATAACAATATAAATTACTGGTACAATAAAAAAAAATGGTGGAGCGCACAGTGTAAGGATGCAACGTTTCGTCTTTTCTATAAAGACATTTTCAAGCCTTGAAAATGTCTTTATAGAAAAGACGAAATGTCGCATCCACGGTGGAATAAAAAGTTTTGACTTTATTTTTTCGGAGTGCTGCTTCATCTATTGATCTCTGCTATTATAAATGACTGGGATACTATGCTAAGGATCACTGTCAATATTTCTAGATGTGCCTTACACCATGAAACCAGAAGAAAGATACTATACCATTGGTACTTCACCCCAGATAAATTAGCCACAATTTATCCAAGGACTTCCAATGTATGCTGGAGATGTGAGTCAGCTAGGGGCACACTACTTCACATCTTCTGGGAATGCCAGGGGCTGAAAGGATTTTGGGGACAAGTAGAGAAGTTGATTGCTAGCACTCTTAACACCAGCACTAACCTTCCTAGGAATAGGCATAGGAGAAATCCCACCGAATGTCAGTAGCAGTACATATTCTCATCACATTGTTAACAATGATTGCGAGGTTATGGAAGTCCAACCTAGTATGGCAGAACTCACAAGGAAAATATGTTGTATCTGCACTTTGGAAAAATCTAAAGCATTCAGTGAAGGACGGTTAGAGAGATTTAAGGAGATGGGAAAAATGACTAATGTTCCTTGAGTCTGTCCTTTTAGATAGGTAGATAGGCAATATAGGGATAAAAATGCCCAAATACAATAGGCATACATTTAAATGCATTGTGGGTTTATTATGCTGAGTGCCCCATGGTTCAAACTGTTTATGTCGATGTTATTGTTCATACATTGCTATGTTAAGTTGTTATGAAAACAAAGTGTGGGGTGAAATTTGGAAAAGATTAAGATCAAGATATTTCGCAGATGTTAAGATATTTTGTACACAGCCCACTTCTGTAACTGTATATGATGCGAATTGGCTCCAATAAAGATATTTTCAAGAGATGGATAAAATAATTTCTGAAATAGAGAATTCATTTAAATGTCTTTTAGTATTGTATATTAAGCAAGGATATTATGCTGAATATCAACGTGGTAAGCTAAACAGCATGTATTTTTGGCAATCCAATGTACTTACACATGCCTTTTTCTGCATATCCATACTTGTTTAGCTTTTGAATTGAAATCTCTCAGAGGAAACAAATCACAGTAATTATACCCAGTTGGAATCAAGCTTACAAGCTGACTGGACAAAGAACATTAGAACATGACAAAAATAAAACTGAGCTAAGTCTATGATGTGATGTGAACCTGTTTATTTGTAACAGAAAGAGAAGGAGCAAGAATGCATGTGAATAAACCAAGGGCAGTCCCTTAATAATAATCTAGATTTTATGATGACACCTTTCATGACACACTGATTAATCCAGTTTTTCTTATGTACAGTTATAGAAGTAACAGTGGGTGTCATATGAACACTCATCAATGGCACATCTTCATATAGGCCAGTGGGGGCAAACCTATGGCACTGGTGCCAGAGGTGGCACTATGAGACCTCTCTGTGGGCACCCAGACCATCGCTCCAGTGCAGTGTTCCCCAAACAGGACTCATAGAATCTTTCTGCAGTTGAAGGCTACTTAAAAGATGTTACTTTCAGTTCAATTTTAAAGCAACACTTTTTTAACTGCAGGAAGAGTAAAAAGGTGTGGACAAGGCCAAATTATCTTTGGAGGTCCTCCTGCTAGACCCTTACAATTTTCCCTGTACCCTGGAGAGATGCTACAATTATATTGTGAATTTTCCCTTCTTCTTTTAACTATGCTGGTTTCCTTAAGAGAACAATACAATTGAAAGTTGTCACAGAACCGAGAGCCATATGTTACTACTTAAATTTCTGTGTTGGCACTTTGCGATAAATAAGTGGGTTTTGGGTGGCCGTTTGGGCACTTGGTCACTATAAGGTTCACCATCAGTGATGTAGGCAGTATCGGCAGGCGCCTGGGATTCCAGGTTCTGAGGGGCCCACAACCGCACAAGCTCTATATCAGTGGTGGCGAACCTATGGCACGGGTGCCAGAGGTGGCACTCGGAGCCCTTTCTGTGGGCACCCAGGCCATCACCAGAGAGGACTCCAGGTATCTTCTTGCAGTCCCAGACAGCCCAGGACTTGCTGTGCACTGAGATATTTTAAGGTGACAGAGCTACCTGGGACTACTGGAGGAGTGGGAAGGTGTGGAAAGATCTGGATTATCATTGTAGCTCCTGCTCCAGCCCTGACAATTCTTCCTGGAGGGAAACTACCATGATCATCCAAATTTCTTCTATTTTCTGCTTTATTGGTGTCCTCAGGGTGCTGATATGAATGAAAGCTGTGACAGAGCAGGGAGTATAAATCACAAATTAAATTTCTGGTTGGCACTTTGCGATAAATAAGTGGATCTTGGTTGTAGTTTGGGCACTCGGTCTCTAAAAGGTTCACCATCGCTGCCTTATAGGAAGGCCGCCATTGGTAAGGAACGGGCCCTGACGTGGCCAAAAAGTTTCAAGTTTCAAATTTCCATACTCTTTTTCTTCTCCCTGGACCTGCAGCTCTGTCTTCTCCTATTCCTACCTGGACGCACACACTATGACTACAAGCGATGTCGCTGGCACATGACATCTTAGCGCATGTGCGGGCAGGAAGAAGAGAAGACAAAGCTGCCAGGAGAAGAAACCAGAGGACCGGTGAGTATAGATGTTTTTTTCTCAAAGGGGGCTCAGCTGTGGACATTTCTGTAAAGGGGGGCCTGCTGTGGGCATTTCAGTAAATGGGTGCTCTGCTGTAGATTTTTCATTAAATAGAGGTTCTGCTGTGGACATTACTTTAAAAGAGTGCTTAAAAGTGAACATTTCATGTGAGGGGGGGGGCTCTGCTGTGGACATATCATTAAAGGGGGGCTCTGCTGTGGATATTTCTGTAAAAGGGGCCCTGCTGTGGACATTTCTGTAAAAGGGGCTCTTATGTGGACTTTTCTTTAAATGGGTGCTTTCATTAAATTTGGGACATTTCTTTAAAGAAGGCTCTGCTGTGGACATTTCCGTAAAGAGGGCTCTGCTGTGGACATTACATTAAAGAGGGGCTCTGCTATGGACATTACATTAAAGGAGGACTCTGCTGTGGACATTTCTGTCAAGGGTTTATCTGCTGTGGGCATTTCATTAATAAGGTGCGGCTGCTGCTGGACATTTTATTAGAGTAGTGGGCATTTTCTACCCTATAGCTTATACTCCAGTCTATATTTTTTCCTAGTTTTTTTGTGGTAAAATAGTTGCCTTGGCTTCTAAGTGAGTATTTACTGTATGAAAAAATAATTTTCTTCATAGTGAAAAGGCCAAAGACAAGGGGGCATTATAGGTGTTTGGGGCTTTTGAAAAGGGGACATTATAGTGTCTCCTTTTCGGTAGCCCCCCTCTTGTAAAGACAGACAATAGAAAAATCAGAACTATCAGGAGGGGCTACAGAAAAGACAGCTGCAGTAAAGAGGGCATTTTAGAATGTGGACTTCTGGAAATGTCACATTATATGGGTTGGGGTTAGATGTAGGGTATTTGTGGGGTGACCAATTTTTTTTCCAAGGGACCATTTTAAAGGGGTTACACAACCCGTTCGTTGTAAAAAAAAAAAAAAATCAGTATGGTTCTGCAGAGGAGATTAGGCAGAGGATATTAGGCCTCGGGGCACGATTCTGGGGGTGGAGTTCAGCTGCTGAGAGCACAAGGCTGGGCCAGCCAGGTGTAGCACTACACTGTCTGGGAGATCTAGTCTGGACGGTAGTTAAGGTGGATGGTTGCATGCAGTTAGGGAATGTGATTGGCTTTCCTAACTAGATGGACTATAAGAACATGTTTGAATTTGATTGTAATATATTATGGATTAAAATGCACCATCTTGCCCTTATGAGATAACTTAATTAGCACCTGGTCAGTAGACTAGGAGCAGTGAGTGTCTGTGTGCTAGAAATAGCTATAGGCAGTGAGTGTCTGTGTGCTAGTAGTAGCTATAGGCAGTGAGTGTCTGTGTGCTAGTAGTATCTATAGGCTGTGTGTGTCTGTGTGCTAGCAGTAGCTATAGGCAGTGGGGGTCCAGGTGAACTGTATGGCACCTAGAGGAGTGTGTATCTGGGTGTCTGTGTGCGGTCCTGGGGTGGGCATCTCGAGAGCTTTAATTACGAGTGGTGGCAGCTGTGACAAAGTGTGAGTGTTTGACTGTATTGGGGTGCACAATAGCTCTGTGCAGTAGCATTCCATAGGCACGTATGTGGTAGGGCGGTACATAGTGTGGTTGTGCTTCCCCTGTGTTGTGCGTGCTTGGTGTGTAGTGTCTGGGATTCAGATATGTTTGGTTTCCCTGGCACGGGAATTGAGTAGAGTGGGTGTGCTGTGTGCTAGGGGAGTCTGAATTAGGGTAAGGATGTCATTTTGTATGAGTGGGCGGGGCTTAAGGGCTAATTCGTGTGGTTCCCTGGCATAAGTACATTCTGTGTTTGGACTCCGGTGTGCGTGGTTCATGACATGCATTATTAAATTACTTTTATGAACAGTACAAGATTGAGAAAACAGAAGATATAGAGTAAATAGAGGATATAAAGTAGTCTGTTGAAGATATATTTGGAAGCATAATTATAAGTTTCATCAGTAGAACAGATGCATTTTACTCAAATTAATTCTCCCCAAAGAAGCTTTTGTGGGGCATGGCAAGTGGGGCATGGCAACTCGATGCATGTAATACTGTATTTCTAGAGATAGGTTTCTTGTAAAGGTTAGTGTGTACACATGATTTGGAGATGTCTCCAGTTAGTAAAACATCTAAATATGAAATACTGGTGGTGGAAAAAGCAAAGGTAAATTTCATATTGTGTTATCATTCAAATACTGAATGAAATTAGGTATGTCATGTTGAGCCCCCAACCAGATCAAGAGACAGTTGTCTATATGGTGTCCGTACCATTTGAACTGTGACAAAAAACAATTGTTAGTGCTGTCTATAAATGTCCCCACAAATAGGACTTAATAAGTTTGCCAAGGTAGGAGAGAATTTTGATCCCATGGGGCATCCATGGCATTGAAAATAAAATACACCATCAAATACAAAAAAATATTTTTAAGCAGAAAAAATAGTATATCCGAGTTAACCAGATCTAAGGTGAAATTTCTGTGGCATAATAAATGATGTCTAACAGCTACCACCGTTAGAGAGCAATACTTTCTGCCACCTCGGTGTCTGCGTTAACGCATTTCTCTTCTCATTTTTTGACACAGTTTTAGATATTTTGTCCTAGTTTGACACTTTGTATTTTGAATTGGTCTGTCGATTCCTGCTGGTAATATCCTCATTATCCCACATTGCGGGAATGTTAACGCGTATGGTCATGATTAAGGAGTTTTCCGAAACGCGTAGACCATAGCCGTGGCTCTGTGTGTGTTTCCCTCTGCTTGGCTGCATACCTCCTTTTTGTACTTCAATAAAGAAAATATCACATTTTTATCTACAACCGGAGTGTCCGTGGAGCTGGATATTTCTTGGACTTGGAACAAAGAGAATCTGTGCTTGCACTCCTGGTCATATACTGCTGTGCCTCCAGGTGAGCTGACTTCCACTTTTCTACATAACAGAATGTTATAAGCTGTGTTGCTCAACATGGGGGCATCAATATTTGTGAGGGCCACAAGTGAGGGGTTTAAAATGCCATATACTGTGTGAGGGCTGTAATTGGTGATTAATCATTAAATGTTGGGGCCATAACATGGGGTATATTACAAATTATGAGGGGCACAATTTTAACCCCAAATAAAACTAAAAATGAAACAAATTTTTATTTCATTTAACCAGCCCTATGTGTCCCAAAATAAAATGTTGCAAACATTTTTAAGGTAGCATGCAAAAAAAAATTATGGCCCTTAAACCGCCATGTCTAACATTCGCTAAAAATTCTCCAGTCTTTAAAGCCTTTCTAGGCTACGTCATTAAGAGATTAGGAAAATCCAATATTTTTTTGAACATCCTTATTTATATACCTGGAAACTCTTAACATTGAAGTCTTTCAAGTATAACTGTAAAGCATAAAAACATTTGCATAACTTTTATTAGCTATCTGCAGGCATTTGGCTGCTAGCAGAGATTTTACCTTGTCCCCCCAGGCTGCTATTACTGCACTGATGGAGATGAGAGGAGGATGGGCGGACCTTGTTGGGATGAGCACACTTCCATCTGCAGCCTGCTATGTGCAGGAGAATAGCAGTCCTCACTGTTGCCTGCAGCAATCAAACAGGACTTTTAGTGATGTCACAAGCATGTGACTCGTCACATGCTTCAGGTCGTTCAATTACAAACATGCTGTCCTGATTCATAAGAATGCCCTCAGTGCTCTGCCCACTTCATGGAAGTCCTGCCCACTTCAGGAGAAGCTGAATGATTTTATATGAAGGGATGAAAGTTATATGAGGCTATATCTCAGGATAGGAAGAAACCAGCAGCATAATACAGGTATCATTTGAATTGTTGTCAAAGCCTCTCCCTAGTTGTGGTAAAACTATTTTTTGTCAGTAAATTTACAGTTACCCTTTAAAGAAAATCTATCATCAAAATCAAGCATGATGAACCAGGGGCATTTAATTATAGATCCAAGCACTGTAGCTGTGGTTTTATTTGTCTCACATGGCCTCTTCCTCCTAAAATCAACTTTTAAAATCATGCTAATGAGCTTGAAGTGCTCTTGGGATGACAGCAGAGCCAATCAGTGCTGTACATTTAAAGGCTATTACAATGAGCAGAACACATCTCAGTCATGTCAGTGTAATCTAGCAGCAGTAGGAAGTGCAAAGTGTTGGCTAAGACATCTTCTGCTAATTGTAATTGCAGGTGAATCTGCAGCACCGAGGGGCTCTCCAGGCACATTTGCATACTTACAAAGTTTATTTTAGAAGAAAGGAGGCCGAGCATGACAAATAGAAGAAAATTGCCAGGTTTATGGAACCTATGACTAAGTGCCCCTGGTTGCTGCTTTGTTTGATGGTAGATTTTCTATCAGTACTCTCCATTCAGGGCAGGTGTCTGCTGTATTATGCAGCAGATACTTGCTGTTAACTGCAAGCAATGATCTTAGAAGTTATCCGGTTGGATGTCATTGTCAAACCAGAGGGCAGCATCTAAACAACAATAGCATTCCCGTAGCATTATTTGATGTAATATTATATGGAATGTACATGTTCGATATCCCAAAAAAACTATGAAAAAAAAGATTGAACAACAAATCAACAATAAGAAGTTCCTAGTGTGCTTTGACTTCTAAGCCATTTCATAATTGTTTTTGCATCCACTGAGATTAACATAAAAACTATAAATCAAACAATCCAGAAATATATTTAACTCCTTCATTTTCTTTGGAAATATTATGCTCATGCATGTTATGTATTTATTTCTCAATGATTTTGGTGCCTTCTTCTGATCACACCACTGATCATAGATTACACAAGACTTCATCTATCATAAGACATAACAAACAAATACAGATATTGTTTAACAAGTAGAGAATTTTTTCATGTTACATAAAGTACAACAGTTATTTTTTTGTGCCGCCAATCTAGGTTAATCTGATGCGTTGGTTACAGAGACTTCACAGGAATCAGCTGACCAGTAGGTCATGATAAACTTGAATAAGCAAAGCCAGAAGCATCACATGTCCTAGAGAACACAGCTATAGTCAGAGCCATACAAAAAATGATTCACCATGCACAACCACAGAAGTCATTTGTATGGACAGATAAAATATTTACAGAAGTAGCCAAATATAATTTAAGATGATGCAAGCTTACGCAAAAAGGTTACAGCTGCAATGTCACTGCAGTTTTCCTGCCAAGAAATCAAATTAGATTGATATATTTAACAGCTTAAAAGAAATAAGAAATTGCAAGTGTGTATATTAATGTAATTAAATAGTAATATATTTAACAAGGTTTCCAGACTTGGGCAAGTAAACTGGATATGGTTTCAGATATCAAATAATGATTTACTCAGATTTAACATTTTCCACAACACTTCGACCAAAGGTGCAAAATTTAAGTGAAGACATGTCAACTTTCACGTGGTGGTCAAAGGAAATGTGATGTGATGTTTTTTTAATGTGCTTAAGTGAAAGTATTTAAAATAATAACATACATTTAAAAAAAATAGTTAAACAAATAATTAAAACAAATAAACTAAAACGATAAGTTTGAAACAGGTGTCAGAGGTCCAGTGGGAGAAGGGGGAGTTGGAGGTGTAAGTAGAAGAGGTAGAGGAGAAGGAGGTAGCCAAGACTTTAACCACTTATGCTTGACTCTTCTTAATGAACATAAGAATGTTCACATTGGCTGCTGATAGGCGGATCCCTTTGTTTGTGATGGCATCCTCTGTGGTATGGAACATACTGTAGGGCAGGACAGCACTTCTAAGACATAGAGGACAAGCTCTTGCCACATGTCCAATTTTCCCAACCATAAATTGAATGAGGAGGATCCATCTATGTCAACAGATAATCTTCCACCATGTGTGTCACTGTGTGCTTCCTGGTACTGCATGGCATATATAATGGTGGTACAAGTTGAGGAGACTTGGACATAGCTGGCATGCTAACTCTCCCTCCCAAGGTATTGCTGGTGCCCCTGCTGCAATGTTGATGTCCTTTTCCTCCTTAAGCTGCTACTGAGCTCTCAATGTTGGATGGGAACTCCACCTGTAGTGCCTTCACCATAGCACACTTGCACACTGTCATGTTTCTTTCACCCTCTAGTGGTGAAATAAGTGATGCTGATAACCTGTCCATGGTGGGAGATGTCTCCACTTCATCCTACACATCCCCCCAGCTTTGCTCCAATGAGCTTCTCTGGGTGTAACCCTGCTGTGAGAATTCCACAATGCCACATCATAGAGACTTTCTGTGCCAGCCTTTTTGCGCTGAGTCCCTGGATGGGGTAGGCTGTAGAAGGCAATGTTGCTTCTATGGTTTGACCACTGCAGCTTGGCACCCTTATGCATCTTCAGCTAGCTACCTAGGACTTCCTCATCACCACTTTAATACATGTTGGGTCCAGGACCTTGTCATTGCCCCTTGCATCTGCTATGACTGAGCCCTCACCACTTCCCATGTCTCTGTCCATTAATTCTGGAGTCGATTATTTTAAAACACCATTTTAAAACACCAATTGATAGTTTATCAGCAGCAATGATAAGAGTTCTTTATTTGTCTTGAAACCGATAAAACCACAACATGTTTCGAGGTCTCATATAGCTCCTTTATCAAGTGGATTTTTTTTTCTAAAAGCCGAGCATAAAACAGGATATATAAAATCTAGGCCTCCTTATGTTCTTGGTCTTTGCAATTTCGTTAAGGAGATCATAGGGGGTTTCCCTTTTCATAAAAATCAGGTAATGTTTTGATTTAGGCTTTTTAAATCTGTTATTGTTAATTTCATTGGTAGATTTTGCAAGGGAAATGGTAATTTGGGTTACATATTCATATAAAGTAGGGGACACCTACCTGCTAAGGACAGGGGGAGATCTATTCATCTTCTCATGTCCTCCTTTATTTTATAAATCACTGAGGTGAAGTTTAACTTTTAAATTTCCAGTTTTGTATGGGCTATGTATATACCTAGATATTTAATAGAGGGGCCTGCTATTTGAATTTTAATATTGGGATTTTCACCTAATTTGCTCTTTTCATGAAGAGAATACTCTTAAAAATCGTAAATATTCTTGTGAGTTGAACTTAGGAGTATCAAGATATCATCTGCAAACATATTAATGCTGTGTTCTATTCCTCCATTTTATATTCCCTCAATTTTGTTTGTCTTTTGTACATAGAGTGATAATGGCTCCAATACCAAATTGAACAGGGCATCCCTGTTTTGTACCTTTTTCTATTTTAAATGGGGTTGATATTTCTCCTGATATTATTAATTGGGTTTCAGCATTGTGATATAGGGCTTTAAGGAGTTTGATAAAACCTCCTCCGAAGCCTATTTTGGTTATTGATTGAGAGAATTCCGCAACTTTTGGCTAGTGTTGGATTTGCCTCAGCCCAATCTATTATAATTAATAGTTTCCGAATATTAATTGTACCACTTCTACCCTTCATAAATCCCGTCTGACTATTAGATCCACTATTTTATCCGCTATATTTGCGAGTCTGTTTGCTATAATGTTAGTCAGGAATTTTATATCCGGATTAATCATGGCTAGTAGCTGGTAAGATGATGGCTGTAAAGGGTCTCTGCCATCATCTTTCCTGCGGGTATTATATCACCACTTAGCAGCATGTGGTTAAATAGTTTATTTAGTGGTATTTTTATTTGTTTTTTTTTAAATGTAGAAAAATCTGTTATAAAGCCAGCAGGTCCTTGTGCTTTACCGTTTATGCTCTTTGTTAAAGCTTCTTCTATTTCCAGATCGGTTATAATGGAATGGAGCGTATTTAGTTGGTTTTGTGTAATTTTAGGCAATGTTATCTCATCAAAGATTCCATTTCAATGTGCTCCAATTTTCAAATAGTATTAAAATAACCACTGATTTGGCAAGCTCTGTGCAGCGCTGAGGAATCTGTAGGCGCTATATAAATAAAGAATTATTATTAATACCTATTATACTAATTCTGAACCTCCCATTAATAATTAACAAAAAAGCTAACAGTAACAATATTCACTGTTAAAAGTAACTAATAATATATAGTCTAGCCAACCCCAATGTGATTATTGTACTGATTTTAATAATGCTCGGCAGCATTATTAGCATCTCAAATGCAGCATCTCCCGGCAAAGACGTGCACCTTTGAACACTCCTTTGTAAATACCTGCAAAATGTTACCTACCAGCTGAGTGCCATATTTGAGTATCTGGCACACACTCAATTCCGAAACCTTAAAAAGCCCTCGTTCCCTGACTCTTGTCTTGGACAAGCCAAGAATTATGGTACGACTGCACCACCAATATATTTTAATACATAATGGTCTATCGCTTCAAAGCATGACTTAATAGTTTTTAAACCACTCTCTTTTAACAATAGGATTTTCATTGGATTGTTTATATTTAATATTTAGTGTTTATATTTAGAATTACCATACTGTAACATTCCTGATGGTTTAGTCCTATTTGGTATTACTTATGAACTAGATGCTTTTGGTATAATCTATGAATAAAGAAGTCTATTTATACTGGTTTACACTTATTACTTTTATTTATTAACCAATACTGTCCGACAGCCACCAACCCCACCCTCCCCCCGATTTGTGTCACATGAAATTTGGCACGAAATCCAATCAGGTGCGCTAAAAAACCCAGGTACATGGGCACAAAACTGAAAAGTCGGGAAACCCGACGAAAATGCGGACCCTTAGTAAATGTGCCCCATTCTTTTCAGTACTAATTCCCAATCTTCTTTTATAATTAGCATAACTGGTTCCACTTACTTTAAAAGTTGCTAAATGTATACCTGGCTCCCTGCCAACAAACTGCATTGAGTCACAGAGTGATCATCATTATCTACACACTACTCTCAAAAACTCTTCTTCCTACTCCCTCCGCCCTTCCCCTCATACAGAATTGAGCTGAGAAATGCTTGTAGCACACGTTCTGCTTGTTGTTTACAGTTCTTCTGTAAACAATGAAAGAGCTTGCAACCCGTCCCCTTTTTCTTTCTCCACTGGCTGATTTGTACACTGTTTCAAGAAAAAGCACTGCAGTTATCCGTCAGGTCAGGACTACAAGAAAAACCGATCCATAGTGCAAATCACCAATGACTAGGGAAGTGCTTTTAAAAGTATTTATTATACTCAGAAACATAGATAAAAAAGCCCTTTGTATAAAATCATTTTGTATCCAAGCCAGCAGACATTTTTGCCCATTCCTAGGTTTCACCGTATGGTTTCTTTTCTGTTTGTGTATTATAAATACTTTTAAAAGCACTTCCCTAGTCATTGGTGATGTGCACTATGGATCCCACTATAACATCAAAGAGTTCTGTGTTCTGTATCCACTCCTGCTTTTGGTTATCAATCCCGAAGCTTTTCATTCCTTCTGACAGTGGTGGAGTGGTGGAGAGTGAAAACAGCATTATGGAAATCACAGTGGGGCAGATTTAGTGCGCCTGATGTCCACCAGGTGTCGCTACTTCGCTGAAGTCCGCCGAGGTCTGCCGGAGTTCACCAAGCTAGGCTGGGTGCAAGTAAGTGCGTGTCAAGCGACAATTTTTTTTTAAATATGGCGATCTTTCCAAATCCATCGCCCCCCGATTTCCGTCACGTGCATGCCGGCACCGATGCGGCACAATCCAATCACGTGCACCAAAAACCCGCAGCAATTCAGGGAAAAACGGTAATATTCTGGAAACACGTCGGAAAACCACGATTCGGGCCCTTAGTAAATGACCCCCAGTGTGTTCCAGGGAGACAGCGGTGAGTTAGAAGCAGCATAAATATGCCACAGAGTGGCAAAATGACAGAGCATGGAGGTGGCAGCATTAGGTCAGAGTGTGACACAATGACAAATTCTGGAGGTGGCAGCAACATGGTAGGCCACAGAGTGGCACAATCACAAAGTGTGGAGGTGGCGGCAGCAGGAGGTCAGAGAGTGGCACAATCACAGTGTAAAGGAGGGGGCAGCAGTAGCAGCAGCGTGAGGCCAGAGAGTGGCACACTGACAAATTCTGGTGGTGGCAGCAACATGATAGGCCACCGTGTGGCACAATGGCAGAGTGTGGAGGTGGTGGCAGCAGCAGGTTGTCAGAGTGACATAATGACAAATTCTGGGGGTGACAGCAACATAGTAGGCCACAGAGTGGGGCAATTACAAAGTGTGTGTGGGTGGGAAGCAGCAGTAGCAGCAGCATGAGGCCAGAGAGTGGCACAATGACAAATTCTGGTGGTGGCAGCAACATGGTAGGCCACAGAACAGTGTAGCACAATGACAGAGTGTGGAGCAGCAGGAGGTCAGAAAGTGGTACAATGACAGAGTGTGGAGATGGTTGACAATTCCAGTCCCTGGTAAAGATGGTGGGAGGCAGAGGGAGCATCTGGCAGCAGATGTGTGGCATCAGGCATGTGGTAGCATCAGAATAGTGGCTGAGGAAGGTAGTTAGACTTGTTTCTCAACGTTTGGGGGAGGTGTCATGGCTGATCTAATTTGATGCATAAGGCATTGGTGTGTTGAAATCCTTGCCGATCCACGTCTGATTCATCTTAATAAATGACAGTCTCTCCACATTACAGGTGGACAAGCAGGTTCTCCTTGGGAGAACGATGGTCCCCACTACACTGAGCTCCCGCTTTAATGCCACACTACTTTTGCTGCCACACATCAAGTTTGGCTGCCCAGTAGTCCAGGAGATCCCCCACCTGGGGTGGTAGAATGCTGTCCAAGTAGGCCACCAGGGTCTGCTCCATGTCTTGCTGCTTCTGGTGGCGACTACCCTCCTCACTAGGTGGTTGAAGGAAGCTGATCATAAAGGACTCCAGACTTAAGCTGCTGCTGATGGAGCTGATACTGCTCCTACCCCCCATCTCTCCACAGCACCCATGACAGTAGTACATGAGTGATGACTGCCAGGAAAACCCTGGTGAGACCTGACAGAGGATGGATCATAGCGCACATAGGCAGCGGGCAACTGTCTGCTCAGTATTTCTCTATAGTACGCCAGCTTTTCCTCCCACTTGGAAGCAGGAAAAAAGGCACCCATTTTGGACCGGTAGCGAGGGTCCAAAAGGGTGGAGAGCCTAAAGTCATCCCTACGCCGGATGTTGACTATTTAGCTGTCACTATTTAGGCAAAGCAGCATGCTGCGTGACCATCTGCTCAATTGACTTTGAGGGACTCCCGGCCTCCATCTCCACTGTATACTGCCCTGGTGCTTCTAGGTCTTCTGCCTCATCTTCTACCTCTTCAGGTAGAAAAACCACAAATTTCACCAGACTCTGCTTGTGCTCCAATGTCCCCCTCCTTCTCAAGTTCAGCCCCCAATGGACTCGTGGCCATGAGATGTAGTCGCCACTTCTCCAGTGCCCTGACCAGACAGATTTTGCAGCATCTGTTCCAGGACAAGAAGCAGTGGAATGATGTTATTCATCTTGTAGTCCTGGTGACTGACAAATAATGTGGCCTCTTTAAAGGGTCTGAGCAAACGGAAGGTCTCACGCATGAGCTGCCAATGGCTAACATCAAAGTTAAACAGGGGAGTACTCCTGTCCGCTTGCATCATCAAAAAATCATTAATGGATTTTCTCTGTTCATACAGGCTGTCTAACATATGGAGGCTGGAATTCCAATGGGTGGAAATATCGCATATCAGCCCATGTTGGGGAAGGCTGCAATTCAAGGAGGATGTGCTTGGCTTTGGAAGAATGGATGAAGTGCATGCACAGTTTCCTGGCCATAGTTAGAATGTCTTGCAGATGGGTGTAAGACTTCAGGTACCTTTTGACAACCAGATTGAATGCATGCACCATGCAGGGTGCATGGGCCATTCCTCCTCGGTGCAGCATGATGTGGAGCAGTTCCTCCCCTGTGTAACTTCGTTTAACCAGGTGTAAACCAGGTGTAAACCAGGTGTAGAACTGTGTGACACTGTTGTACCCTGCACATTTGGTATGATGGAGCAGCACTTAGACTTGTGGAGGCTGTGGTGGTGGTGGAGAAGGAGGAGGTGGACATTGGTTCAAGTTGTTGGTGTGGCTGGGCGGGAAGCACATTCACCCAGTGGGCTGTTAAGGACATGTACTGGCCCTGACCGTAGTTACAGCAGCTTGGAACTCTCCACCTCGGTTTGGCACAAGCCATAAGTTCTCTGAAGGGTGAAGAGTCCACAACTTGCAAATGAGGGGACTGCAGTACCAACAACTTGGAGAGGAGCACGGTCAGCTTCTGCACCTTAGGATGGCTGGATGCATACAATTATCTCTTTGTAATCACCTCATTCAACAACTGCTGGAGCCATGCATAGCGAGGAGCAGGAGCATCTGGACTGGAAGACAAACAGCTGCCTTTGGCAGAGGTGGAGCCTTAAATGGCTCAAATGGCATCTGTGCCACTTGGTGCTGCTGCTGTTGGATGGTGACACTGCATGTGTTGACACAGGGCCGTGGTGCCAATGTTATCTCCCCGGCCACGCTTCACTGTCTGCATGCGGATTCTACATATACACACATTCGTCTTCTCAGTTTTTTTTTACAAAAAACTGCCAAACCGCCGAGTCGGTGGTTTTACTGCCAACACTCTGCACTGAGTGTCTACTAACACTGCTGCCCCGCTGAACCCCTGTGCCACTGCTTACTTGGACCTGCAAAGCAGGTTTTGTACCCCACGGCCGTTTGGCTCCCGTCCTCGCACTGCTGCCACCCTACTGACTCACGGCCACAGTAACGACTTGCTGCCTGCTTTATTGCCTGACAGACAAGCTGACTCCCTCTTCTCCCGATGATGATGATGAAGCCATTGCTTCACCCAGCTCCCAAGTGCGATCGGCTACATCATCATCGATTTGTGTTTCCCTGTCACTGCTATTCTCCTCAATGGTCTCAGTATGCACAGCCTGACTACTTGCAAGTGCAACATAACCTTTGGTGCCACTCTCCACATCTCTACTTTCCTGCCTACTGCATGAAGCAGCAGATGTCTGCCCCACCTCTTCACTGCCAAGCAGCTGCTGAATGTCCTCAAAGAGTTTTTCCTCAGTGTAGAGTGGCGCTGAGCCCAGACCACCTAGTTGATCTCTTGCTGAGGGAAATTAACAGGACAAATGCTGGTTGAGGACAGCTGAGGGCCACTGACCTGCTCCTGGGCCATCCCAACAAAGGGATTTATCTGACGAACCCATGGACTCTTGGCTGGGGTAGTCAGATGTCATTTGAGAGGAAGTGGATGACCTAGTCAACCAATCGAGAACCTTTGAGTTGTTGATCAACACACTGCCCCTAGATGACAGTGGCAGTTCTGGCCTCACAGAGTCACCCCTTCTGCGATGTCCCCTTGCTGTGCTGCGACCTGTGCCTGATCCATGTGCCACCTCTCTGTCTGACATATTGATTAATCATTTATGTTGATTTGACACGGATTTCTTGATATTAACTTTATCAACAAAAAAGAATTGAAATTTGGGGTATACAGATCCCCTCAAAACAGACCCCTCGGACCAAAATCACTCTATCAGTGTGAAATGACAGGATTGCAAATGGCCGTCTATTTTTATAGGGCTGTGACTTCACATAAGCCTGCTGGTTGCTGATTGGCTTACATGTCTGCACATGTGATCGAGGGTGTTCCTTTCTTCCCAGAGTTCTCTGCCCCATTTAACATGTTGTGCTCGCTGCCATTTTGCTAATATAGGGGAAAAAAATTGTTCCCGTAAATGCCAAACCAAAGTTTTCCTGAAATTTGAAATGAATTCCACTTCATCAGAATCAATTCACCCATCTATAGTCATATCATTATATCATATGCTAGGAAGAGTTTTATAACAATTTTGTCCAATAACCATTTATAGTTCAATTTTCTTTTATTGTTATCTGAGGGTTTTTTTTAAGTATAAGTGTCCACCTGTGTATTACCACTTATGTCATGTATCTGAGGCGGAATCGGAAGATCCTTTAGTCATTTTCCATTAGCAAGCATATTGCATTTTTCCAATAAGAAATAATTAAATTATAGGCAGTTCTAAGTTATTGCTACTTCTCTTTTGTATTCATAATGACTGCTGCCCATTAGCACTGTAACATGGAAATTTTGTTTTAATAAGCCAGAGAAATTGCTCATTAATTTTATCCTCATCTCTTAGTTACAATTGCCTTGCGCTTTCTGGAACATAATACATTACTGATATGGTGGAATTGATATCTACTTGAGTACAAAATTGCAAATTTGAGATATCAATTTATTGTTCACTAATTATGACAGATTCTGAATATGAGCTGTTTATGTTACAGCATAAGCTGTTAGTTAATTATAGCATTCATGGAAATTATTGATCAGTTCTTGTTCACTAGACACCAATCATTAACATTTTGACACATAGTAACATATTAAAAGTGATTCATTGTTTCTCATTATATTGTATACTATTACAACCCAAATATTAATTTTGCATTCAAACCATTTACTTCAGTTTGTTTTGTGCCTTCTAACTTGTTAATACAGAATATAATATTGTATAATTCTGCCAATAATAAAACCCCATTGCATTGAAAAAGAGTGTTATAAATGTAATAAAATTCCGAAGTAAAACATTTGCTTTTTCTATTTTGACTAACCTTTTGAGAAAGAGCTATGATGTGTAACAAAAAAAACATAAGGACCACATATTACAGAGTGTTTCTCATTTCAATGACAGTGAACCTTTAATTGGGACACAACAAAGGCAGGCTGAACATGTTTATAAAGCTTTATTAAACAAAATTGTAATTTCTAATGAAATTATTAAAACTGAAACTCTAAAATGCCTATTGTCACATTAATCAAAGGTTCAAGTCAGCCATCAGACATTTCTATGACAGAATGGACTTAAAAAAGGGGTGTGGTATTACTTGAAAGAGGTATGGCTTCTGCTACGCTAAATATTATGCAAATACGTCAACATTTTAGAAAAGTTTTTTGGTTTAAAGACAACAAATAAGAGGTATAAAGTTGATTTAGTGAATCTTACAGCTAGACAGATGTGTCATAAAGCAGTAGACATTTTTTGCAAAAAAGTGAGCACTTTTAGCAAATCTCCCCTGCTGCATTTGGTTAAAAAAAATAAACTGAAAAATAAAAATTAAAAAGGTCACTATTCCCATAACCTAATAAATATGTCCTCAGAGATAGCAACACTAATATGCCTCTGTCTTCCATCACTGGCATACTTGAAATGTAGAATTTGTGTATTGTGTCCTGAGGTTTTTGCCCGTAATTTGTTTAGCATTTTCTAAATAGAATTTAGAGTTAGTGTTCATGAGAAATGGTAAGAAATTGAGCTCCGTGACTTTTAATCAGAGCTTAGAAGCAGGGTCTTAGAAAAAAAAAATTCCTGTGTGCTGGTCTTTCTGTCATGACAAGAGAAGCGTTGGATACAGATCACCATTTGGTTGCACTGGTCACTGTAGGGATTATGGTATAGTCACTGCTTAACATTCCATCTGTGATTCTTGGCCTTTGACTGGTAACAGTGATGACGTGACCACCAATAACTCCAGGACAGAGTTGTCATCAAGACACTGTTGTACAGCAAATCAGGAAATCCACAACTATGTCAAGGTGATGATGATCATGAAGGTTACATGAATTCTAGTCTGGATGAGACCGAGTGATCTTGTTGAAGAGGTAATCTTTTAGACACATTTTGTTATGTTTTAGTTTACTCATATGATCCCAATAAAATAAAAGAAACTTGGACAGTAGGTCCAATTTACGATTTGTTCTCAAGTCTAAATCATCTGGTCCACTAGTAATAAAAATAACTACATCTTCTTACATGTGTCACATCTCAATAGGTCCCATGTGCCAAATTATCAATCTGCAAGCTGTAACCTGCCTCAGATTTCAGGAGTCATTAAAATTGCCTGGTGCCTGTGCTCTGCTTATGCCCCCACTCCATCTATGAAAAATTGTAAACATGGTGCAATATTCCAAAATATTGCTGGAACAATGACAGTTGCTACTTTTGCATGCCTTGTACACCCTATTCCTGGTGTACAAGGCATGATAAATTGGTCCCTGTGTATTTTTATTCTCTCAGTGCTCTGTATATTATTTGTTCCTTTTGGATTTTTTTAAACTTGGCCATCTATCAATCACTATAGTTCAGGTTTTATGGCTGGTTGTAGGATTGCCATATGCTGGTTTAATTTTACCACTTTAAAATTGGGATAGAGGGATAGGCGAAGGTGGTAATTCACAGCCAGATAATAAACCTTTCTAGTAGAGAACTCTCCAGAAGTGAGGTGAACATTCTCAAAAAAGGTCTGTCTTTTGTTCCCACTTGAAATTTTCAAGTCTTTGAGTGGGTGAAAGATTTACACCTATTCACAAGATATTTGAGCTGGCACACATTTCACATCAGACAGCAACAAAAAAAAGTGTAGAGTACTGGGAATAACAATGGACATGCTCCCAGAAGTTACCACATTAGCTTATTTAGAAGAGGGAGGAGGTGAAAGCGCTCAAAGAGGTCCTTTCTCCTCGTTGCGCAATAAAAGTACAAAAATGCCTCCCCAAGGCGAGATATCGGCAGTTGAAATTTTTACCCATCTAGTAGCAAAGGACTTACAGGACCTAAAAATCACACACCATCCCTTTAATTGCACCAAGGATGAAATAGAGGCCATTAAATGTCTGGAAAAGGACACCAGCATCACCATAAAGCCCTCAGACAAACGGGGTAATGTGGTGGTTCTGGATGATTCCCAATATGTACGGATGTGTGAGGACTTGCTTAGAGATTGTTCCACCTACGAAGTACTTCGTTCTAATCCCACGACACTATACAAGAATGAATTGGAAACCCATCTCAATGTAGCCCTTGAAGAAGGCCTCATTGATAAAACAGAATTTGACTTTCTGTGTCCAAAATGTCCTACAGTTGCCACGTTTTACAGTCTCCCTAAAGTCCATAAGGGAACATGACCACTTAAAGGGAGACCAATAGTGTCAGGAGTAGGGAGTCTGGGTCAAAATGTTGGCATATACATTGATGAAATTTTGCAGCCATTTGTTAAGACCTTGCCCTCATATTTGAGGGACACCACAGATTTACTTAAACGAGTTGAGTATATTGTAGTGGGGGAGGACGTATGGCTCACAAGCATAGACGTCGAAGCCCTCTACTCGTCAATACCTCTTGACTGTGGCATAAGAGCGGTGCAACACTTTCTCTGCTCTAGGGGAATCCAGTTTAGCTCCCACAATGACCTCATTTGTGACCTTTTGAACTTCTCTCTTACACACAACTATTTTCTGTTTAATGACCAGTTCTTCCACTAGCTCAGGGGCACAGCGATGGGCAATCCCTGTGCACCAACATATGTAAATTTGCTCCTGGGCTGGTGGGAGGAAACGGTGGTCTTTGGAGACACACCAATACCTGGTGTGGAGTGTGTTGAAACATGGCTACGTTTTATAGATGATGTGTTTGTTTTGTGGAAAGGGGAGAAAGAGGGCTTGAAATGGACATATATAGAAAACCAAAAGCAACTAACAGTTTGCTAAGATAGGAAAGCAGCCACCCATTCTCCTTAAAGAAGGGCCTCACGAGAGGACAATTCTTAAGGATACGGAGGAACTGCAGTAGCCAGAGAAGATTTAAGAGGCAGGCCGATGACTTGAGAGGGAGATTTAGAGAGAGGGGTTACCCGGATGAAATTTTGAGGTCGGCTTACCAATTTGCAAAGGGTAAAGAGAGGAGTGCACTACTGGTCCCAAAAGTCTTAAAAAGGGATGAGACTAAGAAAAACATTCTCTTTATAACTACGTTTGGCAATGGCGCAAACCAGGCTAGAGAGATCCTACAAAGACACTGGGGGGTTTTACTCCTAGACCCAGACCTTAAAGAGGTCCTCCACACGCAACCGCAGATCACATTCAAAAAGGGGCGATCCTTAAAAGATTGTCTTGTACACAGCCATTACACTCGCCCGAAACAACAGGGGACATGGCTTGATAGACAAATCAAGGGATTTTATAAATGTACAGGCTGTGTGGCGTGTGAGTACATGACAACAGGTAAAGAATTTACCAGCAATAATACTGGTCATCAATATAGCATTAATCACTACATCAACTGTAGGACTACAGGGGTTATTTATAAGTTCACTTGCGCATGCGGGATGGAGTACGTGAGGAAAACCTACAGAGAATTGAGGAGAAGAGTGGGTGAACATGTCAGGGATGTTGTGAATGACAACTGTTGAAGTTTATGGGGATCAATGTGGTACCCCCCCCCCCTTAGGGGAGGAAACTTGGACCAGAAAATCCTCCAGAGAGAGAGCAGGTGGATTATTAGGTTGAAAACAACTTTTCCGAATGGACTAAATGAGCAGCTTAATTTTAGCTGCTTCATCTAGACACCTACTCTGTTAACATCCACAGACTACATATATGTTTTAAAAATCTGAGTGTAGAATCTGACGTAGTTACAATTATCTCTTATGCAGTGTATTCTGATAAACAAATCTGTTTATTTTTTCTGTCTTGAATTTACTATAACACTAATGCTGTATTATACACTATAGACCCGTGTCATTTAAATGCCTCTAACACGCCGCGGTCAGCGCGACCGCGGCGTGTTAGGGGTTAACACCCGCGATCGGAGAAATCTCCGATCGCGGGTGTTAGGGGCAGGTGTCGGCTATGATATATAGCTGACACCCGCAGCTTCTGGCCCCGGCTCCGTTCAGGAGCCGGGGCCAGAAGCATGACGTAATAGTACTGCATTTTGCGGGAACGCACCTCCCGCCATGCAGTACTATTACGTCAAATGTCGGGAAGGGGTTAAAAACCAGGCACCTCTCAAACTCTGGAACTCTCTACCAAAATGTGTCAGACTGTTCCCCACTCTCCAAAGCATCAAACATAACCTGGAAACCCACCTGTTCAGATTGCTTACAACGCACATTAACTGCACCCCTCTGCTCCTTCACCTTGTGTCTCCATCTACCTTCCCATATAAATTGTAATCCCTCACATGCAGGGCTCTCCTTCCACTTGTCTCCTGATCACTGTAGTTTTGTATTTGTACTAGCATTTGTTCTTGTATTAACGTAATGTATGTGAACTTATTGATTCTACAGCACCATGGAATTGATGGTGCTATATAAATAAATAATAACATAATATATCATTAGTATACACAAAATCAGAATTAGCAAAAAATGTGTATAAAAAGTATATAAATGTATAGACGTTTGTATTTTAGGTTAATAATCAATAGAAATTTCCAAAATCAGGTGAGGTATAGCCAGGGAAGTTAACACAGTACATGACAAATATCATAAAATAAAATTGATGCATAGAAAACAATTATAAAATAACAACTAAACAATAGAGTCAGAGAAACAATTGTAAAGAAAGGTAGAAAGGTAGAAAGGTGCCATCAAATATTATAAAAACAACAGAACATCATACATAGTAGAAAGGTGCCATCAAATATTATAAAAACAACAGAACATCATACATAGGGCATGCTAAACTATCATATTATATTACATATTTTGAAATGACATGGCTAGTGATTAAGAATTATACATAATGTATTAATACAGGTACCAAATTAATTATAACTAGAGATGAGCGAACATGCTCGTCCGAGCTTGATGCTGGGATAGACTAGCCGCTGCCCGCGCTGCTCGGATCATTCTGTGTCTGGATGCCGCTAGGGAGAGAGCTGCTGCTGGTCAGGGAAAGCGTTAGGGTGTTCTATTAGCTTACTGTTAGGCAGGAGTGATTCTCCAAGAACCCAACAGCCCTTCTTAGGGCTACAATAACGTTATACTTTTTTTTTTTTATTTGCAGCTAGTACCATATTGTGAGGAATTTGCAGGGGGACTTGCTACCGTTGTGTTTAGCTCTTAGTGACACACATATCCACCTCAAACACCAAAGTGGGAAAATTTATTAGGGGTTTGATTTCAATTAGGCACAGTCTGCCTTTTTTTTAACTTTTTTTTGTTTTTTTTTGTGTTTTTTGTTTTTTTTGAGTTTTTAAAACCAAACAATGCTATCCTATTGCTATGGCTATTTTCTAGCCAAGTATCAAAGCACACTACTTCTCATCTCTAATTATAACCTATATATATTTCATAGTTCTGTTAAGATTTGCTCTGCACTGGTAATATCGCCAATAGACAGGAAGGTTAGCTTGAGAATTTTTGAGATTCTGATGTTACATCTTAGGCCTCTCTACTGAGCCTAGGAAAGAGGACTACATGCCAGACAATACCCTTCCTGAGTGTGTCTCTTCATAGTCTCTGACTGTACATCTGCCACTTTTTGCATTTTAAAGAGAACCTGTCAAGCACTTGAATCCCTCCAAGCCAAAGGTTCTACTTCCTTTTCTGTAGTGAGTTGCTCTGCATGATGATATTGAAATGAGTCAGAGGCTCATAAAATCAAGCCCCCACTTCCTTCATTGTAATCCTGGGAATTGAGTCTGCTGTGTGTTCCTAAAATGAGCTGAGTCAGACTGCAACAACCCCCTCCTCTTCTGTCCTCTGGTAAACACATCCCCTGCAATATTATTCACAAGCCTTTCATTGCTGCAGCTTATCAGGAGGTGTGTGCAGGGTTGTGTTTACCAGATGACAGATGAGGAGGGGGTGCTGCAGCCTGACTCAGGTCAGCACAGGAACACCCAGCTGAGTCAATTCACAATATTACAATGCAGAATGGGGGGAGGGGTCATTTTATAATTCACAGTATTACAATGCAGAATGGGGGGAGGGGTCATTTTATAATTCACAGGATTTCAAAGCAAAATGTGGGGTTAGTTTTATAATTCACAGCATTACAATGCAGAGTTGATTTTGGTCCGTTTTTAAGCATGCGTTTTCTGTCCGTTTCAAAATGCGTCCGTTTTTACCGGCTTTTTCTGTTTCTCCAAACAAAAATGAACAAAAAAAATGGTAAACTCCGAAAAATGAACAAAACGGACTAAAAACTGGTTAAAAACGCCACGTGTGACAAAACCCGAAGGGCGCGTTTACACGTTTCAGACAAACACATATGCGAGTGGGCTGAGGCCCGCCCCCTGTGCGCTAGCTTCGCGTTATCATCGTGACGCTAGCGGAATGTGTGAACGCGTACTAAGGCTGCGGTCACACGTGCCGTTTTGAACTAATTTTTGGCCTGTTTTTATGCAGTCAAAACGGCATGTGTGCCACCCCTATTAGGCCAGCGGCACACGTGGCATTTTAAACCCGTTTTTAGGCTGTTTTTAAGCAGTCCATTAAAAAGTTGTCTTTTAGTCAGTTAAAAAAACGCATGCGTTTTTTAACGGACTGCTTAAAAACGGACTGCAAAAGGTCTGTTTTTAACCCTTTATAGCCGCAGCCCTTTCGTTTTTAAGTTTTAATTTTTCACTCCCCAACTCCAAAAATCTATAACTTTTTTATTTTCCCATGTACAGAGCTCTGTGATGGCTTATTTTCTGCGTAACAAATAGCACTTCATAGTGATGGTATTGAATATCCCATGCCATGTACTGGGAAGCAGGGAAAAAAATCCAAATGCAGTGAAATTGGTATAAAAACGCATTTGTGCCTTTATTCTTGTTGGTTTGGATTCCCCAAATGACATGTCTACTTTTTTCTTTGGGTCAGTACAATTACGGGGATACCAAATTTATATAGGTTTTATAATGTTTTCATACATTTAAGAAAATTAAAACCTACTGTACAAAAATATTTTTTGGGATTTTGCCGTCTGCTAGTGCTAATAACTTTTTTATACTTTGGTGTACGGAGCTGTGGGTGGTGCCGTTTATTGTGGATTTTGATGACATGTACAATGTTATCATTTTTAGGACTCTCCGACCTTTTGATCACTTTTTATATAATTTTTTATTGTTTTTGAAATGGCAAAAAAGTGCCATTTTCGACTTTGGGTGCGATTTTCCGTTACGGGGTTAAACGCAGTGAAAAACCGTTATCATATTTTGATAGATCGGGCATTTTTGGACGCGGCAATACCTAATGTGTTTATGATTTTTACTGTTTATTTATATTTATATCAGTTCTAGGGAAAGGGGGGTGATTTGAATTTTTAGTTTTTTTTATTATAATTTTTTTATTTTAACTGTTTTTTTATTTTTATTTTTAGCCTGGGACTAAAGTACAGTAAATTACCAACATCCATAGGTCTGTTTGTAACTAGGGGTCATCTGTAAGTCGAGTGTTCTTAAGTAGGGGACCGTCTGTATACTGTAAACCCGTATACTGTACATAGTAATAAAATATATAATGTATTGTTATAACAATTTCACATGTACTTTAACAAGGCTCTAC